>UELV01175887.1:0-10510 GCA_900490015.1 Megastigmus stigmatizans | reverse complement strand
TTCGAATGGTGATACCGATTTTTTGTTAAAATACTCCTGCAAAAAAATATGGCGTGTTTTTCACGAAAAAAAGTTAAAAAATTTGGAAATTTTCAACTTTATGAATTTTTTTCATAAAGAAAAAGCAATGACAATAATTCAAATACTGCAAAAAAGTGTAATCGATGTTCAAATATTACGGGAAATTTTTTTTCATGATTCTAAAATATTTTTAACCTCTTCAAAATCGCCATATTTCGCAAAATCCCAAAAGCTCAATATTTAATAAGCAATTTTTCAGACAACTTCTTAGAAGGCTCTTTTACAACTAAAAACAAGATTTTGAAAAATTTCGGAAAGATCTTATCCAGCGTATTTTGACCTGTTCTTTTGAATGGTGAGACTTATTTTATGACTTAGGTAGAAGTAGCTTAGGTAAGAGAAGGAGCGGAATCGATAAAGGTATAGAAAAGGAAGAATGGTATAAATTCTTCAAAAAGTAAATGGAAGGAAGAGCAATAGAGGAAGGAGAAAGACAGAAAAGAAAAAAAAAGAGAATACGGAGGAGACTCAAAGATAGAATTATATGAAGTAAGAGACGCAATTAAGAAAACGATAGAGAGGAAGGCGGTAGGAAAGGACGGAATAGAAAATGAGGCATGGATAAAAGGAAGAGAAGAACTATACAATAAAACCATTTATACAATAAAAAACGTAATTGGAAGAGAGAGGAAAGAAAAGGGGAGTGGAGAAACAGCTGAGAGAAAGAATCGAAGAATTGTACGAAGAAACAAGGTGTAGGATAAGGATAAGAGAAGAAGAAACAGAGGAATTTGAAGTGATAAATGGAGTAAAAAAAGGATGCCCTCTGAGCCCGGTTTTATTCAACGTGGCGATGGCAGATCTGGAGGAAAAAATGAAATATATACAAGAGGGAGGCTTGGCGATCGGCATAAGAAAGATATGGACTTTCATACGCGTACGATGTGGCACTGCTAGCAAACAATGAAAGGGGAATGAAACAGATGATGAAGAAGTTAGAGAAGTGCATGGAAGGAAAAGGGCTGCAGCTAAACGTGGAAAAAACAAAAATGATGGAATTTAGAAAGGGAGGAGGAAGGAGAAAAAAAGAAAAATTCGAATGGAAAGGAGAAAAGATAGAAAAGGTGAAAAGCTTCATATATTTGGGACAGAAAATGAGCGGAAACAACTGAGAGGAAAACCTCATAAAATATGTAACGAGCAGAGCGAGAATGGCGATGGGAAAAGTGTGGATCGTAGGGAAAAGAAGCATACATTCGGATTGGAATAGAAGGATAAGAATATTTGATGCAGTGATAGGTAGTATGATGCTGTATGGGGCAGAACTGTGGGGATGGAAGGAAAGAGAAGAAATGGAAAAGATACACAATAGATTCATAAGATGGACTTTAGAGATTAACGGAAGAACGCCAAGTTATGGATGGTGGGTAGAAATAGAAGAGAGACACAGGGACATAGAGTGGCAGAAAACGAAGGAAGAAATAGAAAAGTCAAAATTCGCAAAAGAATTTGGGAAATGGATGACAGAAGAACAAGTAATAATACAGAAGGAATACCTCGCAGGAACAGGTAGCAGCAGACGGAAAAAATTTACTATAGTAGCCAAACACAGGCTAGGAGGAGAAGCAAACGGAAGAAAATATTGGCTACAGGAGGAAAAGAGGAAATTTAGATTATGTAGGAAAGAAGAGGAAGTCATGGAACATGTGGTAAAGAATTGTGAAATCACAAGTAACAAAGAAAGAAACTGGGAATGAATCTGGAAAGAAGGTGAAAAACACAGATAAATGATGTACGAGATTGAATGGAAAAGAAGAAGAAAAAAAGAACAGCGAAAAATAGAACAGAGAAGAGAAGAGGCCGAGAGGGAAATGATACAGAGATAGAAGGAACAGGGAGAATCCGGAGCGTAAGAGGAGGATCGGAACGGACAGCGGGAACGGAGAACGAGAGGTGAGAAGGCGGTCTAGTGGCACCACATAGTTCATGGCTAAGATAGACAACAACAAAAAAGGAGGTTAAGGAACACATAGCACGTGGGATAATATAGAAAGCCAGAAGGAAGAAAGAAAGGGCAAAATAAAGCAAAGGAAAGGAAAACGAAAAAAGGAAAGAAATGGGAGGAAAGAAAGGGTGGGAAAATGAAGTAGAGAAGATCAATGAAGAATTGAAAAAGATGAGAAAGGAGGAAAAGAAGAAAGAAGAAGAATAGAAGACGGTCCTGATGATGGTGAGAGTGGAGATGAGAAAGTTAAAGGAAAACATCAAGAAAAAAGATGAGGAGATGGAAAAACTAAAGGACAAAATAGTGACGGTGGAACTCGAGGTACAAGAGTTGAAAATGCAGCTGGAGAAAGAAAAGGTCGAAAAAATGGAAGAAGGTGAAGGTAAAGAAAAAAAACGAGCAGAGGGGAATAAAGACGGTAAGAAAGAGGAAGATAACAGAAAGGAAGGAAGGAAGGAAAGCGAATGGATAATGGAGAAGAAGAGAAGAGGATTGTTAATAATAAAAGGCATAAGATGGAGAAAAATGAAGCTGGAGGAGTGGATGGAGAGGAGAATTGGAATAAAGGATTGGAAATTGGAAATTTTTCATGGAGAATTTTACATGGAAATAGAAATAAGAAGGGAAAGACTGTATATAGTAGATGAATGGTTGGATGAACAGGAGAGGGCTGACAGATATATGATAATAGAAAAAGCAAAAGAAATGGAAAGAAAGGCAAAGGAATTGATAATTAAACTAAAAATAGAGAAGACGAACAGATGCAATGATATAGACGGGATTAGATATCGATGGAGCAGGGAGAAAAAAGAACTAGTAAGAATAGAAAAGGACAAACCGGAAGAATGAAGATGAAAGAGAGAAGAAAGAAGAGAGAAGAACAAGGAAAATGTATAAAAGTGTAAAGATACAAAATGTAAAGTGGAAAGATATACATAAAAGCAGACACTTTGTGAACATCAAATAAAATAAAATAAGATAGATGTAAAATGTAATATGAATCATAAGGATAAAATAAAGATTATTATTATTATTATTATCACTTTACATTCATTACAACACTTATTACATCTGACTTTGTTTCTATAGCAGTCAGCAGACTGTAAACAACTTGAATCTAAATCATATGATTGCATGCAATACAGTATGTATTCGCTCGAGCTGCTACCTCGACTCGTCGATAAAGCAGACTACGTGTACTCTAATCGACAGAGTAGCGACACTAGCGATGCGCGGTCTTTTGAAAATTGAATACATAATGTGTTTATATAATGAAAGCAAACTGGTAAATGATTGTTATTTTAGATTTTTTTATTTTTTCTACAAGTGCTTAGTTTATTATAATTTTTAAAATGACAACCTTATTAAATAAATGATGCTAAATAGCGGAAATTGTATTTGATTAACATTCTATTTTCGTGCAGCATTTATGATTCGGAATAGATACCTGGAAAGGTCTTTCGTTTACAGAATGATTTTTAGTATCTCAATATACAAAAATATTTTGTTTTGCGTAGAAAATACGATATCGTAATTTATATAACTAGAACAATGGAAAAAATCATTATTTCGTAATTTTTACTTTTTGCGATTTTATACCTTAAATACTTTTAACTTCTTTATTTTTTGGATTTTCTGCTTGAAAATTTGTTTTTAGGTTCGCAATAATGCATACTTTAAGAATATATGATTAAAAAAAAAACAATTTTTTCGTCATTTTTAGGGATAATAAAAACATATTTATCTTGAATTTAAATTATTGTAATTTTATTTTAAAAAAGATCAATGGATACAATTTTTTTTGCTATTTAAAATTGTCGTTTTTAGTTCTTTCAATCGGTTAGCTGATTTGAATTAGTATGGTAGTTTAATTTAAAACTATCATTATTCTTCTTTCTATAATATAAAAAAATAATTGTTCATATTTGGTTGCTGTGTAGCTGTGATTTTGGAGTGTCCAGATCTACTCACGAATTATGCTGTAATCTACTCATATTCATGAAATTTGGTCTGCACAGCGTGATCATTGATAAGGTGAGTCTTAATTCAGTGGTTTATTTAAAATATTACAAATAATTTCTCCTCAATAATTTTTATGGTTCTGATGTGGCCTTTAATGTACAAAAAATATACGAGTACTTATAAATATGATTTCAGATTATTTTGCATTACCAATTATGGCATTTAGATATATAAGGTAATGCAGTAATTAATACGGTAGGCAGAATTTATCATTAGCTTATAAAAAAATTAAGCTAATCATAAATTTGTTGCAATGCATCTCCTTAAAAGGGCTATTACAGCATCAACACTACACTAAACTACACTTTGCCAAAATATAGTTGGTAACGTTCACACGTTACGCTCTTTGATTTTCAGATATATTACTCTCAAAATCAATAGAGTTCGTGTACCGGGCTTATTTCTTGAAATTAAGGCTATTTAATTTGGTTTGTTCCCTCCCTAATGTGTCAGGGCAAAGGAGAGGTGACTGAAACGCGCAATGATTTCTGCTCTATCCTATAAATAAACCTCCGTATTTTCTAAAATAATTTCACTTTTACGTTTCCTTCCAACCTCAAGGCTCTCTCGATTAGTTGTTCGCTTATTGCAACCGGCAACGAACCCGAGGAGAGTAAAAAACAAGCGTGCTTTTTCTCGCGGCTAGCTTGGAGAACGTTGCGTTCTCCAGCGAAACCGCTGCGCTTTTAATAGCGCTGTATTCGAACAAGTCGAGCAAGCATTGCGCTTGTTGACAACCTCGAATACAAATGATAATAATATAACTCCTTCACGATCCATTGGGCAGTCGTGAAGGGAATTATTAATAATAAGTTAACAATATTCAGTAAGTTTTTCACTGCTAGTTGAGAAAGCATTGCGCTCTTCATTGAGTTTTCCAGGAATAAGGCGGAAAAGTAATATACTTTTCCACTGATCCTCGTGGAAAGAGAGCAATTAACCTCTGTCTACTGTTCATTGCGTGATAGTATATAGACAGTCATAAAAATTAAAGTTAAACAATAATTATAAGTTCTTTCTTGAGTGCCTCGCAGTAAGCTAAAAGAGCATTGTGCTTCTTTAGCGAACCTGCTACACTGATACTGTGCTCTCCAGCTGGGTGAATTGACATTGAATCATCCACCGAACCTGGAAGAGTGAGAAGCAAGGATTTTTTACGCTGCCCATTGCGCGGAAGCGTAAAAAATCACGCAGCTCAAGTAACCCGAGTCTGACCCATCCCGTCCTGTATCCACTGGGAACAGTACTCGCTTCGCAGTGGTAAAGCCGATGCGCGCTTTCCCATTTTCGGAGTGTGGAACGCCCGCTCCCACTTTTTCCCCATTACGCGGGAAATAGAAAAGCCAACCAAGGGAAATTTCATAGTGTCCTCCTTTCACCTCTCCTTTGCCCTGATACGTTAGGGAGGAAAAAAATCAAATTAAATAGCCTTAATTTCAATAAATAAGTCCAGTACACGAACTCTATTGATTTTGAGAGTAATATATCTGAAAATCAAAGAGCGTAACGTGTGAACGTTATAAATTGCTGACTCGATATATATATATCATTAGATGATGATGAAGATGATAGATGAGAGAAGATTTCAAGTATTCATAAGATTGTGTATGCAAGTGACTCTGATGCCGTTTGTAGCTCCAACGAAAGAAAGGGATGAAGATCAAGAAAGTGATATTTCTTCTTTGCTTAGAGAATTAGGGATTGATAAAACTTTTGAGGTGGAGAGTGAAGGAACGGACGAAAGCGATGATGAAAATATACCAGTTACATTGGTTGCCCGATAGAGCTTAACCCATCGGCGGTACGAGGGTGGTATTTATAATAATGATGTTCTATTGTCTTCCTATTGTCTTGCTCATCTTCTTTGTATACTGGGTCACAATAGCAGCTGCACGATGTTTAGTCTCTTGGCATTCCACCGAGGTGGTAAGACGGTCGAACGATCGACTGCTAATGAAGAGATGCTTGGAAGCTGGATTATATAACCCCGCCTAAATTCGAGGAACACGAACTCTATTGATTTTGAGAGTAATATATCTGAAAATCAAAGAGCGTAACGTGTGAACGTCACAACACTGGCACCCGAACAGGGACTTAGTTTGATTGGAATTTGAGGGTTTATTTTGCTTAAATCGTCTAGACATGATACCAGCGTATCATAACGGGATTTTCGAAACATATGTCGACTCGCGCTTCTAAATTATTGATGGTAGGCTCGAGGATGTCGATATGGACATGGAATGGGCGGTTAGCGAGATTTCCCAGATAAAACATGATCGCGATATAATAGACACGCATATATAGAAGTTTTATACGAAAAACTGGAACCCCAAGATCGAGAAATTCAAGCGTTAAAGAAAGAAAACAAATTATTGAACTTTTTTCACTGGAAAAAACAATGAAAACGCAAAACGATCGAAGTCAGTTCGAATTGAGTTAGCGGAACTAACAATCACAGACATAATGAGAATGCAAAAATTATCTCTCGATTAATCCTGTGATTAAACTTTCAATTTATTCGCATACTGTTTTTTTTAGATATCGTGATGAAAGAGAAAGTATTATATTTGTTTATATATTCTCTCTAAAAAGCTTGGGAGTACAAAGTATTCTAGGCGCGTATAAAATCGCGATACAGCGATCTAAAAATTCGTGTAAATCATTTAAATCGTTTAAATCAATCGTTAAAAATGTCATTAAAAGATAGATCAAGCCAATGCTTCGAGCATATGCACTCATTAGATGAATCATTCGAACCGCAAAGCCAAGAGAAAAAAACGCAAGAATGGCGTGAAGCGGTAACGGAAGAATTAAGACTGTTAGACGAGCGTCAAAACTATCTTGACAATAAATATGAAAAGATTTTTGATCTGTCAGCATCTCCACGGCCACAATTGGCGCAAGTGGAAATAATCAATCACGATTTGACCGAGAAAATAAATTATATATCGGATAAGCTCGAAAGATGTTTTAATCAAATTAAATCTTTAAACGATGTTATAGAAAACATTAAATTAGAAAACGAGACTCTAAAATCGGCTAACGAGCATTTAAATAGAAAAATGAATGATTTCGTGGACAAAATAGTCGATTCCGATGATTTAAATGCATTAAAGAATTATTGCATAAATCAATTGGACCAAGTAGCTGAAAAAGGCGAACTTGAAATTCAAGAGCTTAAGTTACAATTAGAAAACAATAAAGCCGTGAGGTCTAATAAAAATACTGGGGAACGGATTAAATTTGATTTTCCAAAATCTAAGGGTCTGGAATATGAACGACAGATGAAATTTTTATCGGATTTAGATAAATATTTAACTTTGACAACCCGATGAGGATGAATTGCCTTGTGTCATTTCGCAGTCACTTGAAGAATCTGCACAAGAAGGGTGTTCTCTGCAACAAGATGACGTAGGAGATTATGATGATTTTATTAATGAATTTATACAGCGGAAAAATAAACGCAAAGTTGAATTCAGCGAGTTTCGTCCAGGCGGAAAATTCAACCGCATGAATTACGCGACATATATTTTTGGACTCGTGAAAGAGCTAGATCTGGATTACAATGAACCGTCTGGTCGTGCAACAGATAAAAAGTAAAAACGAACTTTTCACCGTATTGGCGGAATACGATGCAGATGATACCAAGGAAAAACGCTCAGATCGATTTTCCAACAGGAAAATATTTTATAAAACTTCTGATGAAAATGAAGAGAAAAAATAAAGAGCGCCTTTTCAAAAATACAATTTTAATAAAGAGGCTGGGGGGGGGGGGGCAAAGAAAGCCACTCCGTAAATGCTCTAAAATTTGATAATAAAAGCAATATGAATGTAAATAAAATTCACGAAAATAAAAGCGCAGATCAGTCAAATGTAAAAACACGTTTTAAAACTACCGAGAAGTTTAAAAATTATATAATAATAAAAACAGCGCTATTAAATTTAAATATAAAATCGCAGATAATTCAATGAATTTAAACGAGGAGTCCGAAAACTAATTTAAACTATTATTAAGCATAAATGAACACGAGTCAAAAACCTAAAGAGAGTCGTGAATAGTGATAAAAGTATAAAATATAATGATTACGAAAACGTAATTAACATTGCATCTATTGTTGAGAATCCACGAGAGGAGCTGAGATACGATGTCGAGCCAGAAGGCATAAACGTAAAAATAATACACTGTCCTGAAATTTCAATTGAAATTGAAGGTATTAAAGTAAACGCTCTTATAGATACAGGCAGTGAAATATGTACATATCGGAAAATTTCTATTATAATAATTATGAAATATTAAAGGATCGTCCAACTTTACCTATAAGCGATAAGATAATTAAAGGAGTTACAGGAGCGAAATCTGCTCGGCTAAAAATTCAAAAATTATTAAAAACAAAATTCGGGAAATCGGGAACTGTGATTATCTATGTTATAGTTCCGAAATTAATTAAAGAATGCATAATTGGCTGCGATTCACTAAAATCATTGCAAATGCTAATCGATACAAGTTTTAATGAGATAAACTTATTGATTAAAAATAATTACGAAAAAATTCAATACGTAGGCGTGTCAGTAAATTCAAAAGAATATACCGCTATGCAAATTGAATGGAATGAAAACTTCGACAATGAAGCATTCCAATTTAAAGGAAATCGTGAAATAGAAGACGATAATTCCGAAGAGTATGATAATTCGTATAGAAACTCGATAAAAGAGATTCACGAGAAAGTCAACTGGTATGAAAATATTAATATTAATCAAAAAATGGAAATTATTAAACTCATAGAAACGTATAAAGAAGTATTTGAAAAAAGGCACGGACTATTAACTAGCTACACGCATTCTTTAAATTTAAAGGACGACAGTCCATTTTTTACAAAGCCGTATCCGATCCCAATCGCTTATCGGGATAAAGTCAATGATGAAATTGATAAAATGCTAAAAACGGGCATAATAAGGCGAACATCTAATAATTACATACATCCGATAGTTATTGTTAAAAAAGACGGTTCAGTACGTTTATGTCTTGACGCGCGAAAATTAAACGATAGATTAATAAACGGTTACGATGCACCGCCAGGTGTTGAGGAAATTTTCGCGAGATGCCGAAAGAAAAAATTTATGAGCACGCTAGCTTGAACTAGCAATTACTGGCAAATACCACTCGCGGAAACGGGCAGAAAATACACTGCATTCATGTGCGACAATCGCGCATTATGAGTTTAACGAAGCAGCTTTTGGAATAAAAACTAGTTCCGCAGCTCTTATTCGTGGATTAGATAGAGCTATTCCCGACTTAAGTGATTTTTTAATTGCATTTATTGGTGACTTATTTATAGTCCCAGAAAAAAGTTTTGAACAGCATTTAGAGCATTTAGGCACTTTATATAAAAAATTATTAAAAATTAACTTAAGATTAAATTTAAAAAAATCAAGTTTTGTTCAAAACGAAGTCCATTTTCTTGGACATATAATTTCAGCCGATGGTTTAAAGCCAGAAACAGATAAAATAGCTTCAATTAAAAATTTTACAGCACCTAAAAACATAAAACAATTGCAAGCATTTTTAGGATTCATTAATTTTTGTTCAAAATTCGTAATAAATTATTCGATACATATAGCTCCATTAATTAATTTATTAAAGAAAAATATCATATATAGATGGGAAACAGAGCATCAAACGGCTTTCAAAAATATTAAGAAGCTATTCGATGAGAATTTAATATTGAAATTCGCGGATCCGAGTAAACCGTATGTTTTGACTACGGACGCAAGTGACCTTCACGAAATATTGTTCTACGAAAAATAATTCAAACAATATTAAAAACATGCGATTCTTTTCAGCGCACAAAACACTTAACTGTTAAATACCAAGAATACATGCAGCCAGTTCTAATAAAAAACCGCATAAGCCAGTTTTAATAAATGGACTATTGCCGACATCAACGGCAGATGTCAAATATATTTTCACAACGATTGATGTTTTTTCCAAAGGACATAGCAGGATAAGCATATGAAATTGACCCTGTCATGAAATTTATTCATTAAATACTTTAATGGAAGGTGCTTAAAAATGGTGCATCTATGCAAAATTTTAGACCCCTAGCTCCATTTTTAGGTTAGGTATGGCTAAAAATGTGATTTTCCGATTTTATTTTTTTTTGAGCATCCTATGACATTTGCGTCTTCGAAAAAATTCATGCTAACATACTTTTATGTAGGAAATCAACCCTATTTTTTTCAGGAGCTCATCATAAATACCGGCTTCAAAAATTTTTTTTAAAAATTTCAATAATTTATAGCTCCAAAATTTGAGGGGGGTACCACCCTAAAAAAAATTTTTTTTGTTAGAATTTTAAGTACTTTTTCACTTTAAATTTTAATAGATAGCAAATAAGTGGTGCAACATATGCAAAAAAAATCATAAATATTAAATTAATTTTTTTTATGGTTTTTAATATTTCC
>UELV01175886.1:0-13105 GCA_900490015.1 Megastigmus stigmatizans | reverse complement strand
ATACTTGCGCGTATCTTTTGCGTAGGCCTGCAAGTCAAAATGACCGATACACATGTCATTTTCTAGCGTAATTATACCGAACTTCTGGTATAACAGCTTTTTGCAATTCTGCTGCACTCGTGCAGAAAGGAAGACGCGTGCGCAATACTTGCGCGTATCTTTTGCGTAGGCCTGCAAGTCAAAATGACCGATACACATGTCATTTTCTAGCGTAATTATACCGAAATTCTGGTAGAACAGCTTTTTGCAATTCTGCTGCACTCGTGCAGAAAGGAAGACGCGTGCGCAATACTTGCGCGATTTTCATGCATAGTTCGGCACTTTCTACTTGCCTGTTAATGTACTTACTGCATTTCTGCCGTAATTCAGATGCAATCGCTCATATGGTAAGAGCAATTACAGTAGTCAGGTGCAATTCTGCTAGCAATTGCGTCTGCAATTTTGTAGCTTAGTAATTGCTCGGCAGAATGTGCTACCAGGGTATGGAGTCCAGATGGAGATCCGCGAGAAATCCATATGATATCCATATGGATTCCATATGGATATTGTCAACCAGGCGGATAGTCTTTACGTATTCTTTCTTCGAGGTTATGCCACTCCAATTGCTTTTTTTGTCATGTCTTCTCTTAATTTTTGTTTTCTGTTTAAAGTTTTTTTTTTAGTAATCTGTCCTTTATATCGCAGCTGTTCATTCATAATGACTATCACTTTTCTTAAATATAATTAAGTATAAATTATCTTATTATCTAAATACAAGGATAACTAAAATACATGAACCATGACTTGCGAGTTAGGTATTTAATATTTTTTATTTTTGAACAACGGTTCAATATAAGCAATATTGCCACGTTGAAATCTCGGCTTGACTACACTACGAAATACATGTTTACTTTTTTACAATTAAACTTTATTTCCATTAATTTTTAAAGTATATAATTTATTATTAAAAGATTCATTATGACTAACATAGTTGGGTTAGAACCACCTTAAATGTGAATTTCGTCATTCTTTTGTTATTCGCGAAAATGTCGTGTTTTGATATATATATATATTCTATTTCTCATAAAATAATAATTAAAATTAAAAGAATTTTTTTTTATTAATAGGGGTTAATATGGACATTTTTTAGTTGAATTTCAAGTTTTTTATTATGATTATTATACAAGAAAATCTCATGAAAATTTGAATATAATAAGTATTTTTATACCTCACGGAAATGTGATTTTTTTAGTTAATTAAAATAATAAAGAAAGAAATTAATTGCAGTTTTTAATTATTTAGTTTTTTTTTAATTGTTTATATCTCATAAATTATTCATTATGCCGGTATTACAGGGATCTTCCATTCTCTAACGATTAGCTCCTTGCAAATCCACTGCCCGTTATAAATTATTTCATTATGTTTTTAGTGTTAAAAATACCTTTTTAATAATATTTAATGTTCTTTAATGTTTCTTCTTTTATAAACGAGCATTATAAAAATTTACAATATATATACGTTTAAAAAAGTTTTAAATTACTTTTTATTTAGAATAATTTTCATCAATAGTTATAAAATATGGTTCGATACATTACTGAAATTTTTTTAAAAAAAATTTAACGCATTTTATGTTTAGATTTTAATGTTAATATTAGTACAAATTATAAATTATATTACATATATATTGGAACAAATAGTAAAATTCAAGGAAGCTAAGTGGCAGTGAATTCGCAGCGTTTTTACATATTTCGCAACCTTAAATACGTATCTATAGTTTTCTGAAAGAATTTTGTTTTTTACATGTATCATAATTCCCCCCCTCCGCCAAATTTTGCAAAGCCGAAGTTACATATGATAGCTATCATAATGAATTTTTTCAACGAATTCTCTTTTTTTATGAAAGTCGCTCAAGCCACCCTAATATACTCTTTTTTAATTGTTTGCAGGTCAATATGCTGTGGATCTTGGTGGTCAATGGGTTCATGGTCAAGGTGATAATATCGCCTACAAGTTAGCCAAACCGCTAGATTTATTGGATGGTATGGATTTGCCGAATGATGGAGTTGTGCAAAAAGTTCATGATTCCAAGGGAAATCCTTTAAGTTCAGAGCTGACGAAGAAGTTAGAAACATTTTACGACGCGCATGTTTATGGCGCAGTAGTTAATGACACTAAATGCGAGTCACTAGGTGATTATGCTGTAGAAAAGTAAGTTGAAGATTTATTGTTAGGTTTATTTTAAGAACGAAGTTACATATTATAAGCGATTTTGTTGTTATTACTTTTCTGAAATTAGGTTTGATAAGGAGTTCAAAGCAGAGCCAGAAATAATACAGGATAAAAATATGTATTTGCATTATCTTGAGTCAGCCCAGTTAAGTTCAGATTCTGCAATGACTTGGTTTGACATTTCCATGTTGGCCTCCGGACAATTTCATGAACTGCCTGGGAATTTGTTAACTAATTGGAAAGACCGTGGATACTCGACAATATTAGAAATATTAATGGTATATATATTTTTTGATACTTGTTAAAAGATTTTACAATCATTTTGCATAAAACATCATTAATGAACTACATAAGAGCGAAAAATCCAATATAAACTATTATTTCTAGAATCGTTATCCTAATCCTGAAAACGAACTCCCGATTCTAAATAATACTGTATTAAATACTGAAGTGGTATCAATTGATTATTCAAGCAATAACAAAGAATTGCCAATCTTGATAACTACAGCGAAAGGACAGTTGTACAATGCTGATCACGTTATAGTGACCATTTCTTTGGGAGTTTTAAAGGAAAAACATAAGTCCTTATTCATTCCGTCGCTGCCGGAAGAAAAAGTTTCAGCTATTGAGGTATGCGGAACTTAATACTACATTTCTTTTATAACTATATGAAATATGCTAAGAGATGAATTATTTAGGGTCTTGGATTTGGCTCTGTCGCCAAAATCTATTTAGCCTTTGATAAAACTTTCTGGGACCTTGGCGATGCAAAAATCCTGCGTTTCAGTTTTCTGTGGACAGACGAAGATAGAAAAGCAATGGAAACTGATGTAAGTTTTGCACATTATGGAAACAATAGGTTCTGAAAAATAACTTTTCAAAAATGGCCTAATGAAGGTTTTCCAAGCATAAAAAAAGGATTATATACAGCAGTAAATAAATTCAAACCTAATGTATACCAAATCTAGATATATAATTAATCAACATTTCGGGGGGTTAATGTTAGATCTGAAAAGTTACGAATGTATGATATTCGACTATTTTGCGACTCCAGTTCGCGTTCTTGTTAATTCTCATAGGGTTATGGAAGATTTTTGGAAAGATTTTTTTTGTCTTAGCGACGTAGATTAGATAACGTAAAAATATAAAAAGCAAGCTGGAGTCAAAAAGTCCAGAGAAGATATTCTTCTAAAAAAAAATATACGCTAACGATCATTTATAAGAAATATTAAATAAAAAGTCTTATATTTACTAGATCATGTTATTGCACATCTATATATGGTTACTACGTGAAATACCATAACTTCTATTGTAACTTTCAATAACTAAAGCTTTTATAGGCTTTACTGAAAAACTATTTTAACGTCAGAATTCGCAAATCATTTCATAATTATTTATTAAGCATATAAAAAGGAGAAATTTGTATTTTTTGTTCAATATTTATGTAGTAATCCCTCGCTTGGCTAATCTGACGCTTGGAATACCTTAAATCTTTTGAAGAGATTAATTCGTATAACTAATTTTTTCCTAGCCCGACAGAAATTGGTTGGTAGGAAATGTAGGTGCGATAACAGTAGAGCATAAACCAAATCTGCTGACATTATGGATTGTCGGCAATTATTCTAAGGCTATGGAAGCACAATCTGAAGACAAAGTATTTAAATACGCAGTAGAAAATCTTCATAGATTTTTAGATAAATCGTACAACGTTACTGAACCATTTGCCATGTTGAGGACTCGATGGTATAGTAATCCACACTTCAGGGGAACCTACAGTTATCGAAGCTTAGAATCTCAAAAACGGGACGTAACTTCGGAAACTTTAGAGAAACCTGTATCGGAAGAAACATTGGTAATTATGCATTCGATTTTAAATAAAAATTAGTATTGATTTAAATTTTTATAACAATTACGATGGTTTGTTACAGAAAATTTTGTTTGCTGGTGAAGCTACTTCACCACATCGATTTGCCACAGTTGATGGAGCCATCGGTGCTGGATGGAATGCAGCGGATCGATTAATAAATCGCTATAAAAAGTCGTAGATAGTAATTAAACTTTAAACTGACAAAGATTTTTCTATTGGTCTTACAGTCTAATCAATATTAATGGGCAATCAGATTGCCCTTGTTTATAATCACCCCCGCAGAATCTGAAATAAACTTATATTTAACCCTGAGAAAACATATATTAGTAAAGGATAATCTGATCGCCCCCACCACCCAAACGCCGTACGTTTCGAGCCCGTTCCGGCTCCTCCTCAGGGACTGAAATGAAAAGCGTGTTTAGCCTCCTTATATGCCCACTACCCATCCCCACTCTCCCCACCACCCACCACCAAGTAATTAAACTTTATATATATATATAAAATATACAATAAAATATAAATTTGTACTTTCATAATCACAAAACATCTTAAATTTCTTTCACTTCAATCAAGTTTTTAATTCCAACCCTAATACTGTATACGTCCATGTGATTAAGAAAATAAAACAATTATATCATCAACACTGCCATAAAAAATAAAAGAATTAAGGAAATCAAATAGATGTATCTCGAAAATGCAGGAACATAGGAATATTGATGTAGCGATGGACGTTTTTCATACTTATTAGCCACAAAATAATAATAATGATTCGTTTCTGTAAAAATAACATTGTATCTTACCTGGACTGCAGATTATGAAACTAAAATGGAAGAGCATAAGCTTCTTCGACAAGGTTATTAACCAATCAGACGTATTTCATCATTTAGACAATTAGTGCAGATCGCGAATGTGCAGCTGAGTATATAAACGGTGATAATTCCGGATTGTAGGACTTGATACGATCAAACACGAAGTTAAGTTGGTGTATACGTATCATAAGTCCACGGGATTCGTGCTTTCGGCACTGAAAACCGTTTCTGTTAGTTTGTGTTCATGAACTAGTTTCGCGTATATGCAGCTCATTTTTTGATAAAATCCTTTTTTCGTAAGTACTCATAACGAACTTCAAAAAATAATTTCCACGCATACTATTTTATTTCAAAAGTAGCATATTTGCAAAATGAACTTGAAAATTAACACTATTTTACGTGATAAAAGTCGCACCACTTTTTGACAAAATATAGATAATATGGCATTAAACATGCATATTTTTATTTTCAACTACCTAAAATAGTTTTTATTAAGTGCTGCAATACTTCTGTGAGGCCGTTTACTTTGGAATCCTTAATGGCTCCTGTACTATTTATATATATAATTTTCTTTTCATATAGCCGTTAACTGGAAGTTCCGTTATTTTAAAAAAGGTATCAATAATTTGATTCATATTAGAGAATAAATTATAAGAAGATCATCCTTTGCTATATCAGAGACTACGTGTCAAAATCGACTATAGTATTATATTATTGACATATCAATACCATGGAAAAAAAAATAGGATTTCAGCAGTCATGTTTATCGTTTGTTTAGCCATTTTTAATATTCTTAGTATATATGCGGAGGCATAATGACAATCTTCGGGAACCCACAATTATTATCTTTGATGTCGATTCATCAGGAATCGCAAAAGCGTCAAAGCTAATGGAGAATGGCTTTAAAAACGTAACAATTTTGGAGGCAGAGGATCGCATTAGTGGTCGTGTTTACACTACTAAATTTGGTGAGTAAACGTTGGAAAAATAATTCTGTCAGAGTTTTTCTTGATAGTTTAATTTTCTGATTACGAAAAATTGGCTCAGTTATTGGCAATTTTAGGAGAAAGAGAAACACTGAAACCATTCAGAATTGTACTTCAAGAATGCATGAAAAATTATGTATGAATATTCAATGTAGATAATGGCAAAATGCATGATAGATAATCAATGTAAGCAGAAAATAATCAATCTAAGTTCATTATCATATTTTTATTCATCAATATCTGGTAATGCTTCGATTGGTTTAAAAATTTTTTTAAAAATTATGATTATATAAGGCTACTTTGAACAATGTCATATAACGATCATGTCAAAATACGTAAACTGGTTGATCTATTGATATTTATAATATTACTTTGAAGATTGAAAAGTCGTAGGATCATATGTATAAGCTTTTAATTCCTCATGGTTTACTTTAGTGCATAGGACCGAAAATTATCGGTATTTCAATGGACAAATATTTTACTTTTTTTTATCAAATTGTAAGCATACAGGTTAACATTATATACAAAATAGAATATGTAGTAGAGGTTTTGTTATAACCTTATTTTAACATGAATTATTCAATAACTTTTTGAAATAGTCCTTAACAAGCAGTTTTTTTTACAGATACGCATTCTTTGCAACCATAAATGCGTAACTGTAGTTTTCTAAAAGAATTTAGTTTTTTACATGAAAAGATAATATAAAATAATGCATCTAAAAACTCTCCATAAGTACGCATGCTAAATAATTAAATCTCTCATTTATCTCTCAAAATTTACGTCATAACTTCCCCCTCAAATTTCATGTAGTTACATATGATAGCTATCATAATACATTTTTTTAACGAATTTTCATTTTTTATAAGTCACTCAGGTCACCCTAATTGACTCTTTTCTAATTGTTTGCAGGTCAATATGCTGTGGCTCTGTTGCCAAAATCTATTTGGCCTTAGCTAAACCGTTCTGGGACCTTGGCGATCAAAAAGTTCTGCGTTTCACTTTTCTGTGGAAAAATGAAGACAGAAAATCAATTTAAACTGATGTAAGTTTTTTTTTATATTTACAATAAAATTGAGATACCAAAAGCTTTTTAAGAATTCGCTCAACACTTAAATTAATTTAAGGTATTACTATATGTCATTACAAAATTCTTAATTTCTCAAAGCCTGAGAAAAATTAGTTGGTAGGAAACTTAGATGCTATGAATTTAGTTTAGTATTGATTTAAATTTTTATAATAATTATGCCTGTTCATTCAGCAAATTGTTTGCTGGTGAAGCAACTTCGCCACATTGATTCGACACTGCTGATGGAACCATTGGGTTACTGGATTGGTATTCAGCATCTCGAATAATAAATCGCTATAAAAATCATATTGGATTAAATTTTGTATTCGTTAATGAATTTCGAGCAGAATTAGACAAAAGTATATCTTCTATATGTTCCTGCACGAAAGTGATGATGTTATTTCTGTGACCAATGCATAAATTATTATGATTAATAAAATATGATTTAATAAATGATTAATTTGTATATTTTTTGTTACCTTCAAAACTTATTAAAAAACTATACGTAGATTGATTATATTCAACATCATTTAGATTGGTTATATTTACACCCAACTTATAAAATCGAATATTTTGTTCGAAAGGTTTTTGTACAGTATTAAAATTTAGACTTCCAAACATAAGAAATAATGTTTTTACAATTAAATAATTATCAACATTTTAATTTGCATCACTCTAAATCTGCTTTTACATGCACAATATTCCAATACAAATTGTGACTTTTTCCAATGCACGTAATTTTATTATGACAAAAATATAAAAAGAAAGCATTGTTAAAACTTCTTCAAAATTTAGATTTCAAAACCTAAAATTATAATGATCGGAGAATGATACGTGATGCTCAAGTAATTCAACTCTTTACCAAGACTTTTTTAATTATTCAGTTTATTTTTAAAATAGTTATTTAAAATTGTATGTAAACATAAAGTATCTTAAATTTCTTTCACTTTAATCAAGTTTTTAATTCCAGCCTTAATGCTGTCGACGTCCACGTGATTACAAAAATAAAAAATATCTCGTCCATTACATCAACACTGCCATAAAAAATTAAAAAATAAAGTAAATCAAATAGATGTATCTTGAAAATGCAGGAAAATAGGAATATCTATTAATGCAGCGATGGACCTTTTTTACTCTTAATCGCTACAAAATAATAATAAAGATTCGCTTCTGTAAAAGTAATATTGTATCTCTCCTAGGCTGGACATCATAAAACTAAGATGAAAGAGAATGACCTTCCTCGATAAGCTTATTGACCAATCAGACGTATAAATATTCCACATTTAGACGATTAGTACATGTCGCGAATATGCAGTTGAGTATATAAACGGTGATAATTACGGATTGTAGAACTTGATACGTGCTTTCGGCACTAAGAACCATTTTTGTTAGTTTGTGTTCATGAACTAGTCTCGCATACATGCAGCTCATTTTGTGATAAAATTCTTTTTTCGTAAGTACTCACAACGATCTTCAAATAATTATTTCCGCGCATACCATTTAATTTCAAAAGTAGCATCTTTGAAAAATTAACTTGAAAATTAACACGATTTTCCACGATAAAAGTTGCACCACTTTTTGACAAAATATAGTCGGTATGACATTAAACATGTATATTTTTATTGTAAACCATACCTGAAGTAGTTTTTATTATGTGCTACAATACTTTTGCAAAGCCGTTTTCTCCTAAAACAGCAATATTCTTTACTATTTAAACATATAAAATTTTATTTTTTTTTTTCATATAGCTGTTTAAAAAATTCATCTATTTAAAAATGTATCAAGAATTTAATTCATGTTCAAGAATAAATTATAAAAAAATCATCTTTTGCTATTACAGAGGCAACGTGTCAAAATTGACTAGAGTATTGGACTAAGAATTAGCATATCAACACCATGGAAAAGAATAGGATTTCAGCAGTCATATTTATTGTTTGTTTGGCAGTTTTTAATATTTTCGGTATATATGCGGAGGAAAATAACGACACTCCGAGGGAACCGAGAATTATTATCATTGGTGCCGGTCCATCGGGAATCGCAGCAGCGTCAAAGCTTTTCGAAAACGGTTTTAAAAATGTAACAATTTTGGAGGCAGAGGATCGAATTGGTGGTCGTGTTTACACTACCAAATTTGGTGAGTAATTATTTTGTATTAATTTTCAAAATGAATATGTAGAAACAAGATTTTATATAGAAGTTTGAAAAGATTAAAAAAAAAAAACGTTTAAAGAACTTCTAAACAACAAGACATGATAAATAATAAATGTGAACAGAAAATAATGAGCGTCAGGTTACATTCACACGTAATCACATTTTTATTCATTAGTATATCCTAACGTTGAATTTTACTTTAAAAGATCCTTAATTATTATAATTATACATAACACTACTTTGCAGCAATATTATGTAACGATTTCTAATCACGTATATTGGATTATCTATTGATATTTATATAATCTTTCTGTAAGGTAAAAAAGTCGCAAGATCAATGTATAAAATTAACAGCGTCTTAATTTCTTACTTTTTTCATTGTTTACAGGTCCATATTCTGTAGATCTTGGCGGTCAATGGGTTCATGGTCAAGGAGATAATCCTGCCTACAAGTTAGCCAAACCATTAGATCTACTAGATGGCGTGGATGACCCAAATGGTGGAATTGAGCAAGAATTCGTTGATTCTAAGGGGAACCCCTTAAATCCAGAATTGGCTCAAAAGATGGAAAAATTTTTCTTCACATATGTTTATGACTCAGTATTTAACGGCACAAAAGATGACTCAAAGTATGAATCATTAGGACACTATGTTCTAGAAAAGTAAGTAGTCTTTATTGTTTGGTTTTATTTTAAGAACGGATGATTATATCAGCAATTTTGTTTTTAATAATCGGTTAAATTAGATTTGATGAGCAATTCAAAGATGAGCCAGAAATATTGAATGATAAAAATATGTATTTGCATCATCTTGAGTCAATACAGCTGAGTTCGGACTCCGCGATGACTTGGTTTGACGTTTCCCCGCTCACCTCGACACAATTTCATGAGTGGCCTGGGAATTTATTAACTAATTGGAAAGAACGTGGATACTCGACAATATTAGATATATTAATGGTAAGGATGTATATTTTGGTGCTTCTTAAGAGATTTTACAATCATTTAAGAACAAAAAAAGGCGATAAATCCAATATAAAATAATATTTCCAGAAACGTTATCCTAATCCTGAAAACGAACTTCCGGTTCTAAACAACACAATACTGAATACTGAGGTGGTATCAATAGATTATTCAAGCAACAACAAAGAATTGCCAATCCTGATAACTACAGCGAATGGACAGTTGTATAAAGCTGATCACGTTATAGTCACCGTTTCTTTGGGAGTTTTGAAGGAAAATCATAAGTCCCTATTCATTCCCCCGCTGTCGGAAGAAAAAGTTTCAGCTATTGAGGTAGGCGGAACTTAATACTACATTTCTTTTATATCTATCTGAAATATGCTAAGAAATGAACTATTTAGGGTCATGGATATGGCTCTGTCGCCAAAATCTATTTGTTGTTTGACAAGCCTTTCTGGGAGCTTGGCAATAGAAAAATTTTGAACTTTCCTTTGCTGTGGAAAGATGAAGATAGAAAAACAATTGAAGCCGACGTAAGTTTTTTCACATTGTGTAATGACTAAATTAAGTACTAAAGTAAACGTTTAAAAAAAATTTTATTAAATTGTTTTAAGATGCCAGTACTTAACTGTAACGCTTTTTTCACAGCCCGAGAGAAAATGGTTGCTAGGAAACTCAGGTGTGATGACTGTAGAGCACAAGCCTAATCTACTACTATTATGGATCGTCGGCAATTATTCTAAGGCCATGGAAGCACAGTCCGAAGACAAAGTATTAAAATACGCAGTTGAAAACCTTCATAGATTTTTAGATAAATCATACAACGTTACTGAACCAGTTGCGATGTTGAGGACTCGATGGAACAGTAGTCCTCATTTCAGAGGAATTTACACTTATTGGAGTTTAGAATCGCAGAAACGGCACGTAACTTCGGAGACTTTGGAGAAACCTATATCGGAAGAAACATTGGTGATTATGCATTCGATTTTAAACAAAAATTGATCTATAGTATTGATTCAAATTTGATAACAATTACGACGGTTTTTTTCAGAAAATTCTATTTGCTGGTGAAGCAACATCGCCACATCGATTCGGGACCGTTGATGGAGCCATGGTTTCTGGATGGAATGCAGCAGACCGATTAATAAATCGCTATAAAAAATCGTAGATAATATTGATTAAAAATATTAACGAATATAAAAATATTCATTACTGAATTTCGAGCAAAATTAGAGAAAAGTATCCGTTTGTTGTATATATTCTTTCAGGAAAATGAGGATGTTATTTCTGTGATCAATGCATAATTTTTTTTAATCAATAAAAAAAGAATAAGTAAATGAATAATTTATATATTTTTACTATCTTAAAAACTTAATAAAAAAACTATATACAGAGCTGGTCATTTCGATTCATTACATTACACGTAACTTATTAGATCGAATCTTTTGTTTGAAAGGTTTTGCTACAGTACTTTTTAAAATGTGTACCTCGAAACGTAAGAAATAATGTTTTTACAATTAAATAATTATCAATAATATAGTTATCTTTTCTATAAAAATCTATTTTAATTTGCATTACTCTGAATCTGTTCCTACGCACACAATGTTCTAACGCAAAATATTATTTTTTTTAATGTGAAATCATTTATAACAATAAAAAACTATAAATAAATCATTATAAAAATATTTACATAAATTACATTTCAGCAAAACTAAATTGATTTGAGAATAATACATAATGCAAAAATTCCTTAAGAATTAAAATTATTTGTAAAATCTATTTTGATTATTCAGACTATTTTTAAATAATTATTTAAACTTCTAGATAAGAATTAGTATTCATATGTGTGAACTGTTTAAGTTAAGGTTAAAGAAATAAGAGCATTCTAATCAATTTATACTTACTATAATCAAATTATTTAGAATTTTATTTACTTTATTGAACTTATGTTAATTTCAGTCAATAATGTATGCATCAACGTGGTAAATAAAAGAAAAAAATAACTTCCCGTCCATTGCACGAATATAGCCATACAAAAATTAAAAAGAATTAAGGAAATGAAATACGTAGATAAGTTCAAAACTGCAGGGAAAATAGGAATATCTATTGATGAAATGATCAACCTTGTTCAATTTTATTAATACTCTCAGAATAATAGCGATTCGCCTCTGTAAAAATAACATTGTAGCTTTTTTATGCTACATATTATGAAACTAAGATGAAAGAGGATGACCTTCTTCGATAAGCTTATTGACCAATCAGACTTATAACTATTCTACATTTGGATGACTAGTACACATCGCGATTATGTAGTTGAGTATATAAATGATGGTGATTCCAGTCTGTAGGACTCGCTAAAATCAAACACTAGGTGAAGTTAGTGTGAACTTGTCATAAGCCCACGGGATTCATGCTCTTGGCACTGAAAACCGTTCGTGCTTGCTTGCGTTCACGGACTAATCCCTTTTTCGTGAGTGCTCACTACGAATATTAAGTATTAATTTCCGCGGATATCATTTAATTTCTAAATTAAAAAAGTTCACATGCAGTAGATACGCGATGTAAGAAATATGTGGGGAAATGTGAGGATGTGTGTCATATTGTGTGTTGCAATACATGCACGGAGAAAAATAGTTCACTAAAAATTGCGAGAAACTTCATGAAAAATTACTATAATATTCAGCAATGGTGAGACAGAGTCGCTGTTTACTAATGTTTAGTAGACAGTATAGTAAAATTGAAGTATGCTAAGTTCTAGAAAATATTATTTTAATAATTACTATACCAGTATAGCAATTTTTAATTTATTTACTCTTAATTATTACTATACCAGAAGAATGTTTTTAAAAACTAAAATAAATTTTGAATTCAATGTACTATATATGTTTTTCTATTTAATGAAGCGCGGAGAATTCTTATTTTCTAGAATTATCAAATTAAACCTGAATTCATATTCCATTTTTTGACATACTTATTTTAGACAATTTACTTATTGGATTCGCAACGCATTTTTATTTTACATTTCAAAGACGCTCGCCTGTTCTTGTTTTCCTAAACAT
>UELV01175884.1:19161-36264 GCA_900490015.1 Megastigmus stigmatizans | reverse complement strand
CCTTGGATTTCTCTTAAAGATAGCTTTAAGACCTCTTTAATAATAAATACGAATTTTATAAAATTTACTTTTCATCGTAAAAGTATCTTCAGGCTATCTTCACTATATCTTTAGGATATCCTAAAGAGCTCTTTAGGATGGTAATGGCTAAGCTTTAACGCATCTTTAAAGTTTCTTTGTTTGAAATCTTTAAGATATCTTGTATCGTGAATAAGACATCTAAAATAGCTCTTTAAGATGTCATTGTGCTTACTGGGCTAATTGACCCGTGCCTCCTGCATGTGTCCATGTCGTCTGCCGTCTGCCGTCTATTGCACATATTGCAATCGATCGTGAATCTATGTTACTGCAGCTTTTCCCAGAGATGCTGCGGTGTGCGTGAAAAATTGTGCGATGGCGAGGATTCTCCACCCGCATTTGTGCGCCTATGGAAGTTCGTTTTGTACAGAACGTATTGTTGTTGACATTATTTTTCCACCCGTATGTGAGAGATGTAGAATAGATGAATGTGTCATGTATTGTGTGCATTCATGCAGTTACGTTGTGTTTTCCGTCTTACTCATCAGCCACCCATGCACCGGCGAGCTGCTTTCTACAAATGCGTTGCAAGCAAAATGTTCAGAAGACATCATAAGCAAACCTTCACTCCGATCTATATGTCGATTCTACTGTAAAAATACTCGATGCAAAATTAAAAGATAGAGAATTAAAAAATTATGTTAAAGAGTTATTTTAAACGTGATGTGATCAGTGGTTTTTCATTTGAGAAAAGCTTTTTCTGCAGTTTGAAATTTTCTCGTTTTCGCATTATTTAGAGAATATAAGTATTATTTATCATCAGAAATATTATCTTTATTTTGGATCATTCAGCAAAGCATTTGATATATTCTATCAATATAATGTAATCAATTTTGTTGCGTTTGATAATGAGTAATTGAGATTTTCAATTTTTTAATTTTACGTTAAACATTTTTGTTCATCAACAGCAAAATTGTTTCGTTCCGTTTAGTTATTTACTTATATTAACTCCGGAACGATTTCAAGCATTTAGCCATTCATTTCTCAAAGATAAGAAATTAAGATTGTTGCGTGCCTCGTAATATTTATGGGACATAATATATTTGTATATCAATGGTTGGGTGGAAGAAGGTACTATTTCGGACTAGTTGCCTTAAAGAAGCTACTATATCTCCAATGTATCTATAGCATAGCAGATAGTACTTTCTTCAAGGCGACTCCGAAATAGTACCTTCTTCCACCCAACCGTCGATATCAATAATAGATCAGAGTACAAATTATGTTCATCAAACAATATATTTATATATATAATTTTTGTTATTTTTTATCTCGTACTTGTATTACAAACTTTTGTTTGAAGATAAAATATTGGACCATGTAAGTAAATTACAAATAAAATTTTTAGTGAACTATTTTAATGGTACATTAAAATATTTTTCTGAGTGAGATAAGTAATTGCTCCGATTTTTCCCGCAATATTCGCAATTGTTCATCGGCACGTAAATAATGTAAACTGCAGTGCACATCAACAACGATACAAGAAGCTTTTCATTTAAAAAAAATCGCAAAACATCGGTATAAAACAATCGTTATAAAGCCATTTCGGAGCATCGTGATTGCTCCGATATCCCAGCTGGGATCATCAGCTGATTTTTAAACAATCGTTTACTTGCATCTGCAGTGCCCACATTTCCAAAGTTTTCCTCCTTTCTCACATTTGTAGTTCGTTATACGAAACCAACTGTCGAGCCCCTGAAAATCCCCCCTTTCAAAACGGCATTCCACACAGCGAGTTCCCACACCCCGACAATTCTTAACGTTCAGTATAGGATCCACTATATATCTACCGAACGTACACAGTCCAGTGGCCGATGGGCGTTTTTCCTTCTCCGAAAAACCGTCCCTCCCCTCTTTTCTGTCTCTCACTAGTCACTATCTATATCTCCTCTAAAGTCGAATGGGTCAATGTATGCGGGCTGTTTTGATCGATAACCAACACAGACCCAAAGCCACATACATCGCGACTACTCCATTCCTCCGCTAGGGGGCCCTTTAATCGCTCAGTGTGCAGCAGCCCGAGAAGAAGCCGACTAGCCGACTGAAACCGCGACCCGAGAGAGCGAAGGAGAAGGAGATCGAAAGAAGGGGAGAAAGAGAAAGAGAGAGAGAGAGAGTGCGGCAAGTCCGGTCCGCTAGTAACAGGTGGTTCACGTTGGTTGGTCGAATCTCTCTCTCTTTGGAGCGGCGCGCGACGGCGGCGGCGGCGGCGGCGGCGGCCGCCCTCTCTTCCTCTCTCTCTCTGTTTGGGCGCATGCATGCACACGAGCCGAGCCGCGACCGCAGTGCGCCCGCAGTACCACGTGCGCTCGGACGCGTTTTTGAACCCCAGCGGAGAGACAGATATATATATATATATGTACCGAGAATAGTCGTGCACTGCTGCAGGTATAGCACGGCACAGAGTTCCGTACCACACGCGCATGACCGATAACACAGAAAGAACCGCAGGCCTCAGAGCTGCGCTTTACAGTCACTGAGCGAAATTCTGAATTAAAGGGCTGATCGGAGGCTTCGAGGGAGGCCCCGGCAGGCGCGCAAATTTAAAAGGACACGCCCAAAGCGCGCAGAGTGGCCGTGTGTTGGTGGTGGTGGTGTGCTGCTGCTGGTGGTGTGGAAGCGCGACGCGCCTATTACTATATACACGCTATATACCGATACGAGAGCCGGCGGCGGCGACGGCGTGAGCACTAAGCAGCGTCTCTCTTTCTCTCTTTCTCTCTCTCTCTCACGTTCCGTATACACATTAAAAGCAAGGAGAGAAAAAACATACACACACAGTCTCGCAGGCGCGCGCGCACTTACACGGGCAAGAGAGACAGAGACAGATAGAGAGCGAAGAGGAGCAGAGAGCCGGCATATACTGTGAGAAGATCAGGCAGTAGTATAGTACCGCGCAGTGCGCGAGTGTGTATATCCCCGACGTCGACGTCGACGTCGTCGTAGTCGTCTCATCGATCGACTGGCCCTATTATATACATATATATATACATATTTTTTTGCGTTTGCTTGTACCTCCTGGCCGTGCAGCTCTTCCTTATTCTCCCTCCTCGTGTATATACATACACACGAACGGAAAACCAAGAGGCAGTGAAGCACATATATATACACACAGACGTACCAGAGAGTGAACAACACATTGTGCCTCGTCTTCCTACCCCTTCATATACTCCTCCACCCACACCGAGGCAGATTTGCAGCGAGTGCGCGAGTCGAGGCAGACGAGACCAGCAGCGCATTACCATTGGAAGTGCAGTTTAATACATCGTTATAGAGGGAGTAATTGAATTTTTTTCCCCCCGTTGCGGAGCAAGTGAGCCAGTGTTTTAGAGAATCGAGCGAGTATCATTGCAACCGAAAGAAAGAGAGGAAAGTAGGTTATCGCACCGACTTGATCTCTCGCTCCAGATTATATACATATACACAGAAGATATAGTCCAGGAGTCCGTCTTTCCCGCTGGTATCCAGTCGGCATCCGCCTCGATCGTCATAAGGTAAGCCCATAATGTATACGAACGATGCATCGCAACACGAGCGTCGTCTCGCGGAATTCCCGCCACGCTTATCCGCGTCGAGCCGCGTGTTTTTCCGGCGTTTTTCCGCCTCCCAGCGTTCACCATATGTTTTATCTCACGGCGAGTCGCGTGCACGCCGCTCTCTCTCGACCTGTGCGTATTATAACGGCACACATGCATCGACTCGCCACTGATTGTCTTCTGTATCTATCCCATTATGTACAAGATGTGCGCGAATATAATATAATTCGCGCGACCGACTGTACGGTACGCAAGTATTGTATTTTTAGGCGGCGTGAGTTCGATCGCGGCTGCGGCGGCGGCGGCGGCATACGGCGAACGGATTCGCTAAAACATATACATAAGCGAGAAGAGATGGAAGCGGTTCGCGGGATCACGTGTGCCATCGCTTTTAAAACACAGTCTGCAGCAGCAGCTGGTGCTTCTGCTGCTGTTGCTGGGAGATAAGCGGAATCGCGGATTGTGCTTAGCTAATTACTTTTTTTTTCTTGCGCCTTTACGACCTGCACGCTCGCGCGCGATGGCTTCCGCTGGCATTTATCTATACTGATTTATGATTTTTGAAAGTTGAGCCTTTCGAAAATCGGAAGGATAACATTTAGTCGGGAATGTTGTGCATTTTTTTATTCAAAAATTTTTAGTTCGTTAAACGTAGCAGCTGTTTGGAGCGTCTTGCGCACAAGTTCTAATTTGTCTAGAATGCGTTGCACAAGCGTGAATTTTTCATGAGAAGGTGAAGAAGGTAACTTTTTTTTTGGGCCCCGCATTTCGGAGCTAAGGGGCATGAGAAAAGGAGCATGAGAAGAGAAGCCGGTTGGGAGAGATGAAAGTTACATGTTCGCGCTGTAGCGGGACTTTGGGAAAGTACGCGGCGGCGCGTTCTGTCCATGGTGCGATGTGATCGAAAGTATACATATAAATCGGACGCATTTTTTTCCCTTCACCAGTGATACCCAAAAAAAACTCGGCTTTTTGAGAAATGGTATATCGACTCTCTGCTTTCTTATTCCTTTATTTTGTAAAAGCGCGACGGACCAATTTTGAGGATGGAATATCGATTTTATTGACTTATGTGGTCTTACTTTTGCATCGATCGTTGACGTTATCGTGTCAGATTAATCGCGAGCAGCGATGATTGTTTAGAAATTGCTTGAGGTCACGCTTACGCGCGAGTGCATCGATGCGATCTCAATTATTCAGTAACATATTGTAACTTGTTTTGAGTGATTTTAAGTGATAAAATTGTAGAAGACGTATCGGCTTGGACAGTTTACTGTCGACCTTGAATTCATGAATTAAATTTTACTGGGTTTTTCGAAAACAGCGTTCGAACGGGAAAATCTGTTTGGTAGGGAAGCCTAGTTAACGTGGGTTTTTTTTTTTATACATCGAATACTGTGAGTGGAAATTACGTGCAAAACGTTTTTTGCACATAGCTATGCTACATAGTATGAGTAAAACTACTTAGCACATTTTTTAACTCACCACAGCTTATGTACTTATCTTCTTTGCTCATCACCAATATTATCCTTCACAATTATACAGTATACATACAGTCACTTTCTGTATCAAAACTTTTATTCTCCTTCAATGTTATCCTTGACTAAAAGTATACGAAAATTTCCTTTTATGTCTCATTTGAAAATCTGAAAAGAGCTAGAGGCAGTCGGCATGCAAGAAATTTTGCACAGACGTGCCATGCACGTTGCTGCTGCCTCGCCGGCATTGCGCCCCACTCTCCTCTCCTCTCTTACATACTTACACATACTTACACATACACACACACACACATACACACACACACAGGCACACTCACGTACGCGAGACATTAAAAACGCAGAGATCCCGTAAACCGGTTGTTCGTCGTCGACGTCGTCGTCGTGGTCGTAGTTCGCGCATTTCTTCACCTTGTGATTTTTCTCCTATACGGCAAGTTTATACTCTCGCTCGGTGGAGCGCCGCATCCCATTCTATGAGCGACGGCTGTATATACAGCGTCGGAGATGTAAAAAACTGATGTTGTATACATAATGTTGCGGGAGGAGAAGGGTACTTGTATATCTGTATATAGTTGCAGATAGAACGACGCGCGCGCGACATAACAAAGCGGTTCGCGCATTTCCGCCTCGCGGTCTATTTTCAGCCATATGCCATTGGCTCATTGAACTCTCTAATTTTTTCTACCCCCCCCCCCCTCTCTCTTTCTGGGATTTCGCTTTATTACAGAGAGCCACAGCTCAAGGCTTCCTTCCTCTCTCCCTCCCCCTCCATCGCTCTCTCTCTCTCTCTCTCTACTCTGCACTTTTGCGAATTGGATTATATCGCGCCGCGCGCGGCTCTTGGAAAGAGTGAAACGTGCTTTTCTTGCATGTGGTTTTCCCCAGCTTTTGATGATGGAGTAATTATTCTAATGTCGTTTTACGACGACGTCGATGCCACGGAGTAGAGATTCAATTGTTTGTCGTCGTTGGGTGACGGATCGCTAGACGGGCCACAACGTTATGCTAGAGAGACCCGCCAGCAAAGTCTGAAACTGTTCAAGTGAAACTCCTGTGTAGGCGCCTGCAGGTATATATAAAGTGGGAAATGCAGCTTGATGGGACTCTCGAATTCGTCGTAGTCGCTAATTTTCGTACGTCACTCTGATCTCTATTATAAGAAGAAAAGTAGATAAAGGAGGCGATAATGTAGTTTGCGGAATACTCGAAATTTCCAGTTTCGCCGTGTCAGGAGGATCATATCCATGCTTTCTAAATTGATTGAAGTGAATGTTACTTCAAAAGGCGCAAAAACAGCGTCTTCCGATTTTAAGCAACTCTATCAGTGTTCCAGGATCAAACTTTCGCGTATATATCCGGAGCTAATTTCCATCATAAATAAAGAGTGAACAGCTCACTATTTAAAGTGTTCCTATATATATATATGAAATTACTTCTCGAATTAAACATCCGCCAATCTTCACTGTAACAAACTTCCACAGATAACTGATCAAGCAGCAAAATCTAACTCAAAAGCAGCAAAAGTCTACTCAATACTCCAAAGTCTCTATAGTATTGAAAAAGATTCGCAATGCAGACTGTACTTATCTGCATATTCTCTCTCTCTCTCTTTCTCGTGCAACTGTTGTGTGCGATTCGTGCGTGTGCGAGAGAGGGAGAGAGAGAGAGAGAGAGAGAGAGAGAGAGAGAGAGAGAGAGAGAGAGAGAGAAGTGTGTATATGTATACGCCGAGTATTAAGAACAAGGGTCCATTGACAGGGACGCTGTATGCCGCGGCCGCGGCGGTGTAGTGTTCCGCGGCCGGCGCGCAACGCACGTGGGAGAGGCGATATGCGCGCGCCTGTATATATATATATCGCGGCGCGTTCCTCCGCCGAGCTCGTAGCCTCTGTATAATATACCTATACATCGCGGGAGATAGAGCGAGTGAGAAAGAGAGAGGTGTTCGCGTGCTTTTCGCGGAGAAGAATGATCTCACTGCGCGGCGCGCGTCTTAGCGACGCGGCGGAGAGAAGTAGGTCTCTAACACGGATTTCGACACGACGGCGGCGCCGGCAGCGGCGGCGGCGGTGATGATGAAGATGATGATGATGATGCCAATGGCTGCATTTCGCCGTCGCGTCGTCTGCTGCTGAGTGTCGCGCGGATTAAGTACCGCTGGATAATCTAGTTTTTCCTTTTTCTACATGCATTAGGCTTGTGTAGGTGCGAGAGAGTTCGGTTAGGATAGACGAGAAAGTTTTGGACGGAGATTTTCGTGAATCATTATTTTTTTTATTAGATATTTTACTTTGCGAGCGATTTATAAGAATGACACCAGCAATTCACATTATTGTTGCAAAAGTATAAATAACTCTGTTGGATAGTTCAAGTGCTAGATAAAGTGCTTTGTTGTTATGTTGCCGATACAATCATGGCCGTACGACTTCGTAATATAACACCACAATATAAGCCTTCCGCAATTGTTTACATTCATGCCATTAAAATAGATCATCGTTAGGTTATTCTAAATGGCAATAATTTTGAGATAAACTTGAAATACCGATGAACAAATATTATATTATGCAAACTATTTTAAACTTTCTCGAATGCATTTTTATTCACTTCGGTGCGCAATTACGGTAGACTTTATTTATAGATGGAATAAAATAACATAGAGGCTCGGTATAATATCTAAGCGATGATTCACGATCGTCTCGCGATCTTTTGAATCTCCCCAAGAAATCGACTCGCGTGCGCCATCGAAGAGAAATTTCTCTCCTAAGGTACGAGTTTCACCTTCATTAGAAGGACGATACAGTCACAACGCAACAATTGAGAACTCGTTACGCGCCGGACAATCGTACACCGCTGAATTTTCACCTCCCACCCGAAAATATCCAAGCCACAAACTATATAAAAATCTTTGGCAGTTTATAGTAGATTACAGTCGACATAAGTAATATTTCTTAATGTATAAAAGTCTCTCCCTCTCCCTCTCGAAAAAAGAAAAAAGCATCCATCTTGAATATCTTGATCTTCTTTACCCACCAATCGATCATTCTCTCTTTTTTTTTCTTCTAGTGAAAGGAGAAAAGGGCGCCATGCGTTAATTTGTCCGAACCAAATCTTCCAAGACTCCACTGCACGAATCCGGAAAAGCCGAGAGGACGAGAAAGACCGAAGTTGCTGTAGAGCCGCTGCAGCGCGAGTCTAATAGGAGCGAAGGAGAAGAAGCGAGGGGGCAGTGAAAAGCCGGTGCTGCACCCGCCGACTATAAGAGATGGAGTTTTACGACGTGGGAACCAGCGACCTTAGGGAGCTCTGGGATTCTTACCTCGTCGAGCCTGTGAGTATACACTTTGAATCGATTTAAACACGAGACCCTCGATCTGCTTATTATTAAACCAAGAAAATCCCTTAATTTTGTGTGTGCGTGCACTATACAGCAACGAAGTATTTGCTAATAAATCGTGCAGACGATGAAATTCCCTCGACTCTCATGTATATATATATCTTGTCGTTCGTCTTGATACACTTTCACCTAAAGTTTTATGTCGCTTTTACAATCGCTTCATTCACAGTTAAGTCGTTATAATAACCGCCACGAGAGAAGAAACTCGACGAGCGGCAGTAAAATATAGAATCGCGATGAAAACGGCATTGCGACCTATTGTTATTATTATAGCAATTGGTATAGGAATTAAAACAAAAAGGCGCTATGATTATTTATGAAAACTTTCCGTTCGGCCTATTTCATATCTCACTCTCATATACAATATAACAAACTTTTCACTACAGCTATATACTCAAATGTTTGCGCGATAATTTTATAATATTATATACGTAGGTATTTCCCGTTTTTACTTTGGAATCGAAGAACGTTTCGCGCAACTGTGTAAGCATAAATTAACGATGCCAAGTCAAATTGATCGAGAGTTATAATCGAAAAGCTTGTAACTTTTTTCCTGCAGCAGAGCGTGTTTCGCAAGTGGTATATAAATGAAGCGCTAAACGCACGCCACTTGGTTATCTATGCATCTTGGGGATATATACGTCAATTCAGCAAATAATATATATATATACAACTTGCACACTTATTGTGTAAACGCGTGGCACCGAGGACAAATTAGCTTTCCAGACCGTTCGCTCAAGTGTGTGTACATATATATATACATACACACACAAATAAGCTGGGCAAAAATTTCGAGCATTTCGCGTCGACGGATCGTCGATAACTGTTGTAGTGTCATTATCTTAGGGGTCTATTAGTACAGAGATTATGTGACCGCGATTCGATGACATATGGCATTTCGGGAGCCCGGAGTCGTTCGACTATTTCCACGGATTTACCTTCTCGTCGACTTTATTATCGGCGATAATTTTCTCTCAAATAAAAAAAAACACATTATTATCGGCGGAGCAGCTCAGCGACGATCCAAACTATGTACATAGAGAGAATAAATAATAAGCTCTATAATTATGCATCGTGTATACGCTTGAATACATTAGCGAAAATAGTCTGTTGTTTTGGGACTTTGAGGGTAATGATGATTTTTCTTTTAATAAGATGTTTGCCATTCTAGCTGCATTACGTCAGGTAAAAAGAGTGTATACTACGTAACAGCGTTATCAGCGACTTTAATAATGTTTCTAAGTTGTCGAAGGTCAGATTAATATCTTTTATATATCTGTTTAACTATAGTTTTACTTATTTTGTAACGGAAGTGTCGACTTATGAATATCATTGAGGAATATTTACTTTATTTTTACATCATAAAAAGTTTTCAGTAGAGCATGTACAGTTGAAAAGGTAGATATTGAAGAGATAAGAGAGCTATCGAAAATCTTCTTAGTATCTAAAAAATATTTGATTAGAGAATTAACCAATTTAAACCGTTTTAACGCTATAAATAAACCACAGCAGAAAAACTATACTTCTGCAGGTCTCACTTATAAAGCTAAAACAATTGACGTTGTTTCTTTTATGAATTAAAATTAAGGTTTTACCACTCTTTTAATAAAGTGTGTTTATAGTAAATTTTTAATTTTTTTTTATGCAAGGACATCGTGAAAGTTGTGCTCGATACTTTTTGCTCTAATCAACCTAATAAAAGCACGTTTCGACGAAGAAAATTTAATTAAAAATCAATGATTCTCTATTCCTTGGCGTCGTTGCAAACTTCGCGCGCGTATATATACAACGTCGCGTATCATTGAAGAATAATAGGTAAATTAAAAGTTTTCAGTATTGTTCACCAACGCGAGCCTTGAAGTTATAATAAATGGAAATAACGTAATATCGTCGTTGCTTAGGTGCACACAGCTGGCTTAAAGCGACGTCGTTTACAAGTCCCTCGCGTGAATTTACCAGCGCGGCGCTCAACTGCGTCGGCCAATGTTGATTACTAACAAAGTGGAAACTGTGTATCGAGAGCGTATTCCGGTATAGTTTGTACAGTTGTTAGGCCCCTAAAACGCAAAACATTGGTGACACAGGTGCTGTATATTCGCCGCGTTTCGGTATATACTCGTTTCGCTTTATCGCCAATCGTGCGATCTCGCGATTACTCGATACAAATTGTGAGATTCACCAAATGTATTATAAGAAAAAAACTTGGACAAGTCTTCTTTTTTTCCTCGATATAGAAATGCGCGATTACATTGTTTTTCTCGTGTATTACCTGCCGCGCTAAAGCTGTAGAGGCGTATATAATATTTCCTTTCTTACGCACGCCTAGGCGATAAAATAACAATACTTATACGAGTGCGCGCGCACGCAGTCGAAGCTTCGTGACCCATTTGGTGTAAGCGCCTACCTACCTATAACGTTTTAACCTTAATGGATGATTTTTCCTAGACACTGTGGCCTTTTAAGTCTCTCCGTATACGCTGGATGACTATCCTGAATGTTATAATTGATGGGGCATCGGAATGTTGATGTAGAATGAAAAAAGAATGGCTATAATACTCATCTCTCGACGTTTACTTAGACCATAAAAAGGATCCTGATGCGTAATGTGGCTTGAGAGCTGACCAGTTTGAAAACTGTAAAGCAACGCGACCTGGAAAAATGATCGGGTCAAATTTATGAAGATCACCCTTAAATCGAATCGGAGCTGGTGCAGAGTATGACTGCAATAACAAATTCTGGAGAATATATTTTTACAGTTACATAAATATCATTTTATTCCGACTCTTATTATGTTTTATCAACGGGTACAGATAGTCTGTAATTCTAAACATACTAATTATTGTAAATTACTTGAGATATAACGTTCAATTAAAAATTTTAAATTTATTCCTCGTCCTCTTATCAATTTTCCAATTGAATCATTTTATTTGGGATTAAATATGGCTCCAATTAATGTCTAGTGTTACGAAAGTAGGAAACCATCCATTCCAGCTGGGTGATACGATCATTTTAAGTTTTATAGATAACTAGCATAGCATTTTGACTGCAAGAATTAGCTTATCGTATGAAGGGAAGGGGGATAATTTGGAATATAAAATGTTAAGATGAGCTCGAATAATATTTAACAGCAGAGTACTCTTATAGCGCTCACGGCACGGCTAATCCCACTTTTCATCGCGTATAGTATTACATAATATTTGTATCCGAATGATTTTTAAACGCACCGAAGACGAATTATCAAGAAAGCATATCCAGCATTCCATATGATATGGTGCTTACATCCAATGATATAAGAAAAGAGCATGCCCCCTATGAGGATATTGACAAAGACGCACAAAGACAATGACACTTTTTTTTTCGGCGACCAGAATAATGCGAAACCTTTTTTACCAGCAATAAAGTCGTTGTTTTGATCCTATTGAGTTGCTTCTCTCCATACATCCGTGGACACGACATGTCCGATAAAAAAAATTCGCTATTATGGTATAGACGCGTACATGCCGCACGCGCTTCTCGTTTCCGTCATAGAATTTCGGCTAGCCTCCTTTTTTTCGCTTTCCGCTTCCGTCATCCGAAGACGATGATAATAATGTCCCATTAGCTCCCACGAATGAGTGCAGTACGGGGGCTATTTGTCGACAAGTGAAGATGCAGTCGCGCGTCCTTGGAATACCGTTCCGAGTCTCATGTGCGTCGTCTATACAACATATCACGACTCTTTCTCTCTTGACTCATCGAGTTATATTGGACGCAATTGACTCGCCTCTTCTTCGAGACACGGATGCGTTGCCGCATATATAAGGGAGCGAGAGACCCTTTTCCCGATGGTGTGCATTTCGATTCGAGTTTGTTTTTTTTTTTCATTTCTCTCGCCGTGGGGAGCTCTCGATGTGTTATCTCGTAGATATAGAGGTCCGGAGACACGTGACGTTTCACGCTTATCGAAGGAAACGCTCGACAAGATTAGGCACTGCGCGGCCTCTCCGTGTATAACGAGTTTACCGACTTTTCGAGGGCTTGGAAGACTGGAATATAATATGTTCCGCGTAGTTTCACACGCCCTAACACACTGTATACTTTAATTTTTTTTCCTACACTTGGGCTTCTGTTATTGTTGTTCTCGACGACGACTATCAAGATTCGCTGTGCTGATTTTTATTCGGTGCACTTTTAAGCCAAGTGCTATGAATATTTATTGTTACACCGAGTTCATTTTATAGGAGCGATTTGCGAAGTCGCGTGCGAAATATATACCGCGCTATCTTATCCTTGCCACGGCATTCCGGCTTCGATATACTGTGTTTGATTTATTAGTACAAGTCATTTTCGCAGTAACGCTCGACTTTAGCCAAGTTTTCCTTTTTTTTTTTGTTCAATTGCAATCGGAACTTTACCGGAGAGAACTGAATAATTGTTGAAAAGTATACCTGCGAATCGTTTCTAAGGTAACTTAACGCGAAGCTCTATACAATTCTCCGTTACATCAATCGCGAAATCGAGTGGAAAAAAGTTCTCCTTCCGGCGCCGGAAAGACGGAGAAATTCGATACAGCCGCACGACTGGCTAAAAGGAAGAAAAGAGCGATAAAGAAAAAAAAAAAAAGGAAAAAATTGGTGGGCAGATCTTATATCATTCACCGCGGCCGTGTGTATGTGCGCTGTACATACGTGCAGTGCCGGCCTCGCGTTACATGCGGCGTATAAGCGCGCGGCGCGCATGGCCCCCGCGATATCGCTGTGCAGGCGTAATCTGCAATTGACCGCGGGTATACACACACACCTATATATATATATTTATATATATGTATATGTAAGCGGGCTCGTGCGCGTGTGATAAGGTCGCGATAATGCCGGGACATTGTCGACGAGAGGCTATTTCGCCGCCTAGCCAAGCGCATTTCTCGCTTCCGCTTCAACAGGTAGGAAAATCATTTTTTTTTTATTTTCGTGTACAATTTTTTTTTTCCTCTCGTGGCAGTTTTGTGCGCTTTTCGAGATGTGCGATAGCCTATACGCTGCAGTATATGTTTTACAAGTTTTTCGCATTCTGCTGAGCGTTGTGTTTGACTTTCAATAAAGCATGGAGAATTTTAGTGTCATGTGTCGCCGCATTGTTTTTTGGTTTAAAAAAAAATTCTAACTTCTCTCAGTTTCTTACGAGGACAGTATGCTGGATTGTAGTAATTTTTTTTCTTTCAAAATACAGTAAATTTTAGTTTACTCTGGCTTGAAAATGCTTTTTACCTGTATAAAAATGTCAATTTTGTAAATATCTTGGACAAATATTTTGATGCGCACGTTTTGGAGGATTTCGGAAGATCCTGATAATTAAAGGAAAATTCGAGTTTTTGTTTTGATTTTTTTTCTCGCTTAATTTTCTTTGTTTATACAAGGAAATTTTTTTCTACCAAGAATAACGAGGAAGATTGTACAGCACGATAAGAGTTCGCGAAGGAGATTGATGTGCAAGTTCTTTTACTGTTGGGTCGTGATTGGCGGGAGTTATACGACGCCTCGTAAACCGCATACAAGAGGCATAGAGGAGAATCACGTGATTGCGATTAATGAAATTTGCATAATAAACAAAGCTTTATCGATAATTCCTGAATCATATCGAGAAAAAGGCTATAATTATTGCTTTTCGCTTTTAAGGATTTAAACGTGCGCTGCAGTTCTTATATATATATATGGGTTTTATGTACACCAATACTTGGTATTCTCGTTTCTTTTGACATGCATGCTGATATGGGCAGTGGTAACCAACCGTTAGAATTTCGTCATCGCAATTTTAGAGGTGACATTTATTTGTTTCGATTAAGGTATGCTTGAAAGTGTAAGCTTCGTTGACCGATCATGCGCTTTACAATCCTTAATAATTGGTAAAAATGAACAACAACTTTATTTTACTTAAGTGTTAATTCATTATAATGGACATCGAACTTAAACTATTACGTCTAAAGTTTTTTATACAATTATATATTTATGTTCTGATAATAAAATGATTGATTCACAAAGGACTGTTCATTTTTTTTTCATAACAATATTTATTATCCAAAAAAGTTCTTACGCAATTTCATCATAGCATCTTTTTTACATCAAGGATATTCTTTTCTTGTAAAAAGCTTCATTTTCGAAGCACTATAGTTTCATAATTTTGTTTATCTAATGTTTTTGCACCAATGTCAGCAGCAACGAGAAAACATACTTATTCCTAGTCTAATCAGTCATCAAGCGAGCAATAACAAAACGTCCTAGAAGCTCAAAAAGTGACAGCAGGCAGCTTGCATAAATTTGTATCAGGAACGGATGGTCAGTCCCAAACACGACGCAGCTCGTAATTTCCGGGAGTTGAAGAAAAATTCCGATAAAAGCGTACACACACACACACACACACACATACACATTGGCCGGGGCGTAATAATATTGCGCCGCATCGAATAATACAGATTTATATACACTCGGACTAACAGCGAGTCGCAAGTGCGCAGCAGCGACATTTTTAACGTCCGCGTGCAGGCGCGATAAGAGGTCCGTGGCCAGAAATAGGCCGCTAGTTATGCTCGTGCACGCGCTCTTATGTGTATATATATATATATATATATATATATACGTGTATATGTGTGCATATGCATCTGTGTACACGCGCTTTTACGTAAAACGAAAAAACGAGCTATAAGCCCACGCGAGACTGCAAAACAGTCCATTGTGTATTTCTCTCGCCTTACAATGCGCGAATCGTTAACGTACAATTTCACTGCGGGCGTTGGTATGTGTGTGCACGCGCGGGCAACTGTTACAGTTACGTCGGCTTTTTACAGTTACATTAGCGACTCGTGCACTGTTCCTCCGCGTCCGTCGCGGCCTTGAGTGCAAGTTATATATTGCTCTGTGTCTCTGTTGCTCTGCTAATACAGTACCTTCGATATACCTGTTGCGATATATATACATGCACTGTATTCGAAGTAAAAGCTTCCCCTTTTCATTTTTTCATGTAGACGTATATAGAAGAGGCGGTGGCGGACCATTATCTGTTAGCTTTAGCCGATGCGAAGGCGTGAAAAATCCTATTGTGCCGTTCAAGCGGTCGCTTTCTTGGAACACGTTTGTGTTGTATGGGTTTTGCTGCCGCGCGCGGGAAGTCGAGTTTGCTTTTCGTGTAGGCCGTTCAAATGGGCATATATTTGTATTAAAGAGAATTAGGTAATCGCTCTTCGTGGGGAGACGCTTCTTTTTCTTGGATTTTTTCAAATAAAATTTCGTTACTCATGTGCCACGGATTAGTACTTTGCGAAGGCAAAAATTAGATTTAGAGGATGATGTTAGTTCGTTGATGCAACTGTAATCTAGAGTTGAATCAACCAAAGGTATAATCTTTTTAGTTAAAAAATCAAGATTATTGTTGTGCTTTACAGTAGTTATTGCTTAAATATTTTAGTTGTACTTTCAATTATAAATGTATTTATAGTTTTCGTTGATTGAAATTGATAGTTATACTGTCATTGCAACCGATTCAGAACATTTTACTGCATATTAATAAATACATATTCTTTTAAAGGTTGCAAATTGATCGTTATAAATTTTTTTTGTAATTAATATTTCAATTAACCTTGTTTAAAAACATAAATTGTTCGGTCGATGTGCGCATCGAAGGTCGACCATAATTCTTCATTCACAATATTCTCGTTTCGATTGGAATTCAATTTCTTTTTTCTTACGCGAATCGAACGTACATTATTTTCTCGCATACACACACAAATATACGCGACTCGCACTTGATAAAAAGTGTTTCGCTATAGTTAAAATTCATTCTCTCTCTCCCCGGCGAGAATCGCACGGTATACTTTTCGTGTGCACCAAAACCGGTAAGTCGGGATCGCGGCCATCTTATAAAAGCGTTTGTTACTTTTACTCCCGAATACGAGAGCGCCTCGACACAAATCCAAGCCAAAGACTAATATAATATATATTATATAAAATCTTACAACGTAACATGTGAGCTCCCTCGACGAAACTAAAAAAAGAAAAAAAAAGAAAGATTTCCCAGGCTACAAGTCGTTCTCACCCTAAAATCCGAAAAAGGAAAAATAAATATCGTCCTACGTGAAAGTGAAAACCTCAGCAGGTAGATGTATAGGATCCCCTCGTCGGTCGTACGAATTCCGAGGGGTTAAAAACGGGCGTTTTCCACGGCTCGTGTATATATAGATATACATATATACGTGTGCGTATCCCCGACACATCGGACCAATGCGCGCGTGATTCGGCTTTTAAAACAAGTTGCGTCGCTCACACGCACACACAGACAGAGTCGAAATACACAGAGGTCCGACGCTGCTTGGCTCCGCGGCTGATGGGAAGGTTTGGACGAGGCCTATTGCCTCGGCAGGAGAGGACGTTCACCTTTTTTCGTAACTTGTGTGCGCCGAGAGAGCCTCTGATGGCATCCACCTGCCTTTGACTCTCTCGGCACTGGCTCGAATGTCTGTGTGCAAGAGTGCGTCGCTCGAGCCTCGCTTAGTCGCTTGTAGACTTCCGCCCAAATAGTCCTTGTGTGTGTATAGAGCGAGGCGTTGTCGAGGCTGCTTTTTTTGGGGGGGGGG
>UELV01175884.1:0-19141 GCA_900490015.1 Megastigmus stigmatizans | reverse complement strand
GGGGGGGGGGGGGGGGGGAGGTTAAGGAACCCGTCAGGATTTGTAATGATAATGAATGCGCGTTCTACACACACACGCACACACGCTCATATACGTACAGTGTTTGAGAGGCTTTTTTCGCTCGCCTGTCTGCGATTTGGTGGAATTAATTGTAGGATTTGCGAGGCATTCGAGAGAGAAAGAGAGAGAGAGATAGATATTCTTTTAGAGAGAGAGAGAGAGATTTATAATGGTCTCGAGGAATTTCTAGAGGTGTTTCTAGCTTTGGATAACCTCGAGATTTACTTAAAATATTTCATCGGGGATGTATTATAGCGTACATCGATGTCTATATATAGAAAAAGTGTCCTGTATAATAAAATTAGTTTTTATTAATGGATTAAATTAGCTTTCTTAAGTATTTCCGTTATGCAATGGTAGTTAAATTTCTATTTCTAATTAATGTCAACAATCTCGTTCCAGATCAGGTTTATAAGCTTTCTTATATACCATAATCACAGCTAACTTTATCTAGAATACGAACTATAATGTTTAACATTCGAAATCCCATAATTTAATTTGTTCGATTCAATCAGTTTTATATATTATACACTATAAAAGAAGTTTTATGTCTGAAATTGAATCTCAAGCAAATACTACTTAAGTAGACAGCCGAGGCTCGCGACAATAGCGCACGCGAGTAAATTAAAATGGAGTCGTTTATAATCATTTTCCAAAATATAAGGTGAATTTTACCACAAAATGTCTGTGGTCTACAGGTGCACACTATCTTATAAATGCCTTTATTATATGTTGCGGTTAGCAGAGTGCAGCCTTTTGTTATCGCGCCAATTTTTCTCAAGTAGGCCGTGATTACTTTGTTTGATTGTAGCCTTATATATATATATTTGTTATATAAAATGAAAGCTCATGCATGAGTATAGCACGAATGTAAGCGATGCATCGCATCGTACATCAAAGTATAGACGAACTTTTTTTATCACGCTAAGCTATACGTTTCTCTCTCTCTCAAGCTCGTATGATGTGGAAAATGCCGGATAGATTTTTATCTTCGCATGGCATAAAACACGGAAAATCTATCACACCACAAAAACAAAACAAAAAAGTAATCATAACAAAATTGTCTCGTCTCGGTTTTTCATTAGAGTCGAGCTGTCTGCACGCGGCGGCTGCGTATATATATAGGCGAGCCGCGCAAAGACGTCCCCGGGCCGCGCTTGCGCTTATGCATACATATATATAAGTTGGAGAATGCGCGACTGTTTGCGCAAAAATCATATGGCTCCTCCGCGACGCTATGCAGCCTCGGCTTGCGGTTTTTCGAGCTGTGCCGAGCCGAGCGAGCGAATCCGCCGAGGCAGCGAAATAACTCTACTCGCGAAAATTGCCGAGTTCCGCGACTCCTCTACTTACATAGATAGAGAGAGAGAGAGAGAGAGAGAAGCGCGTGCTCACCTGTCCGTGTATTTGCGGCGTCGCTTCTTCTTCTTCTTCCTCCCCTCTTTCGACTCTTCTTTTAATGCCAATGATAGAGAAAATATCCGTCGAGCGCGAAAGAGTATATCGAAGGAGCAATGAGTCTCTTCTCAAGGCATACATCCGTGAAAATGAAAAGGAGCTCGTGTACCGGGAGAGCATATATACATACATATATATATATGTATAAAGGGAGAGAGAGAGAAGTACCACCAGCAGCAGTAGCAGCCTTTCCGCCGGATGCGAGCTCCGTAGTGCCAGCCGGAAGTTGTCGAGTTCTCGGTCTCGCGGGGATAGTCCCGCGCCTGGCACACACGCTAGACTCCCTTTGCCTGGAGAACACGAGAGATAAGAATCGGGGTATAGTGGGACGGCGGCGACTGTGTCCGCCTTGATGCGTACTTATAGGACTCGTATACCGGCGATATGCTGAAATTTGGAGATTTGGGAGACGCGACTGACCTTCTCGGAACGCTTCCTGTGATATGCATCGTCTAGTTGCTAGCTTATACATTCTAGACCTGCAGATAGAATTAGCCCTACTTTTCACTGAATAATTATACGAATTGAAATGAACATCTAAAATGTATATTTCTAAAATATCTTTACCTTGAACTCTTGTTTCTGTAAGGATTCGATTGATTGTATTATTACTAACCTCACGTATCTTTTTAAGGAAACGTTAATATTTATTTTCAATATTTTTCAGTCGTATATAATTTTCTTTATCTTTAAATTCAAGAGTTTAATAACTTTATCTCTACAGTGAATGCGCTAAAACAGATTACCTTGCAATCAAACCGTAAATCGAATGTCAAGCTTTAATGCGTTCATGCCAAAAAATTCGTCTTTAAAAATCCGCACCAACGCAAAACAAAAATCGCATTTATCAGGGCGCAACAAAAATATCCGAATTACCATAAATAATTAAACGTGCGATCTCGAACAAATTAGCCTCCGAGTTTTATACTCTGCATAAAAGAGAAAAAAAAGGTTAACTCGCTCCCCACAAAAGCCACGTACAGTCCGAAGCAAATACTTCAATTACACTTTGGTTCGTTCGCGTTTCGTCCTTTACCATATATTATATAGCCGACTGCTCCTCGGCGCACTATATCCCATAAAACTCGAGCTCAATCTTCTCGGCGGTGCTTCTCCAGCTCGAAACCTCCACTTGCACCAGGGACTGTGGCAAAAGTCTCCCGGGAGAGCCGGAGAGGTGTAACGCGCGGTGACTCCTCTCGCGGAAAAGGTTTTTGCACGCTCAGCCATGGTGCAGCAGTGCAGAGCTGCGAGCTATGGCTGCACGCACACTCTCCGCGGCCTGTACCTACGTATATGTTATATATATAGACTCGCTGCACGCACAGAGAGTTGGGCGCGAGTCGAGCTGCGCGAAGCTTCTCTCTCTGTCTCTCTCTCTTGCACTGCACCGCCGCGCGGCAAGTCGAGCTACGACCTTCAACTTGACCGCGGCTCGACCAAGGTCCTTGACCCCTTCCCTCGTGTCGGATTGGCGGCAGTGGTACCCCGATTGGGAAATTTCAGCGGCTATGGGCGTCTATGCGTCCATGTGTCCGTGTATTTAGAAGGTGATTGCACCGTATTCCGGGCGTATACGTGTGCGTAAGCCCGTTTTAGCTCTGCGCAGCCTTCTTTTCTCGGAGTTCGATGGAGTTGTCGATAACCGGCTTCGACTCTGTCTCTTTCTTTCTCTTTCTTTCTCTCTACTTATGTGCACATTCATGAATGAGCCGAGGAGGTATTATTAGAAGGTTCTATGCTTTTTTACTTGGCCGTGCACAAGCTCAGGATTTCGTCAGTTTTCGAGGCGCGCGCGCGCGTTTTAAGTATAATGAGATATTTATTAGGGTCATCAGTTAAACTTCGTATGTCTGTCATGCCAGCGGTAAGCTTGCCCGTGCTAAATTCAAATTAGTCGCATTTACCGATTCACAAATCGACGGATAATATGAATTAGTTATTAGTGCGGCTAAATGGGTTTGTAGCTTAAGTTTTACCGCGGCTCGTTATATTGCAGGGACAATTAGCTTAATTCTTTATAGTCTTTCTTTTTTAGCAAACGATGTATAAAACTATTCGATCGACTCGTGGAATTTTTATTTATTAAAAACTGTTTCAAGCGGTAAATAAAGCGCTGCATAAGTGGATATTTGAATCTGTATATTAAAGGAATTTGATACGGTGAACAAAAAATTGAAAGGAAAGGTGGAACGTGACTCCAGCACTTATATTACATTATTTTTAAGACCTTAAACTATTCAATTATAGTTTTCATTAACTCTTATAGCGATAATGTTATTTTAATAATACATTTTAATTGGTTAGAGCTCATTTTTTATCAGCGATATAAAATTAGGGCAAAATAATTTTAAAAAGCAAAATTTCTGAAATTATCTTGGTTTATAGCGATGAAATAATAACAAAAATGCGATTACAATTAACGTATCGCGATTTGTATACGCGAAAAATTGATATAATAATAATGAATAATAATGAATGCTAAATTTAATTTTAAACAGCTGCATCGTCAAACACTTGGATCTGATAATAAAAAAAAAAAAACAAAATTAGCGCGCAAGAACTGTAATGCGGTACAGTAACTTTCTCATTTTGCTTCAACGATAATCACATCTCAATGAACGTGTACATAATAAAAAGAATTGCAAGGTATAAGAGCGACACTCGATATATAGTATTGCGAAAAAAAACCCGAGTCGCAATTACTTAAAAGTAATGATGTTGCCAATTATCAAAGACTTGACTCATCAAATTAATTCATCAAAGCAACTTGAGCCTTCAGAAAAACCTGCCCATTAATTATGACAATAAATATGATAATGGGAATTGTAATTTTTACTACATTGTTGTATCCATTTCAAAAATTGTCGATTAACGTAAAACAACGTTTTCCCCACTCCGAGAGACCGTCCGCAGCCAATTTAATGAAATTCATTTCAGACACGGATGAATTCCAGCTCGCGCGTGAACATTCAAAGAAAACTACTATAGAGCGCGGAATGCCGAGTCCCGCTATCCACTGTACACTATATACCTATATCTACATAGCCAGACACACACACATACATAACCGGTCGCGCGCATCTCTAACCTCGCTATATCTCACCGAGTTCTCTCTCTTATGCTTTTCAGAGCCTGGGCCAGGACGTGCTGATGGGCTCGTGCGGCGGCAAGGACGACGACTGGAGCATCGGGACGACGAGCGGTCTCAGGGACTGCAAGCAGACCTCGTTCGGCGTGGTACTGCGGGACCGGCTGATGACCGACGCCGCCCTGGGCGGACCCAAGCCGATCAAGTCCGAGCACAGCTACAGTCTCTTGGCCTGCAGTCCGCCGCCGCCGCCAGTCCTCTGCAGCTCGGTCGGCCAGAACAGCGGCGGCTCCGCGAGCGGACACATGAGGGGACAGCACCAGCAGAGTCAGCTACGCCACCAGGTCGCCTGCGCCGGGGTCTTCGCCGGGGCCAAGTTCGTCTGCGCCAGCAGCGAGCCCAGCAGACTCGACGGTGAGAGGACACTTTCCGCTTGGCGCGAGCCTCCTAATTGGAGTGAATTGCTATGTGAGACGCGTTACTCTCTCTCTCTCTCTCTCTCTCTTTGGGCTTGAAGAAAGCGAAAATAAGCCGTTTAGGGTAATTAGCATCGACGGCGTGCGACTTGGATTGAATAACAATTAGTCTACATGAATTGAACATTGGATAGCATTGTAAATTTGGACTTGAATAAATCTGTGGGATATGAAAATAAAACGTTGCATCAAATAAGCATTTAATCCATTTTGATTAAGTTATATAATAATTTATTGAAATATATATAATTAAATTTTTAGGAAATGGAAAGAGTATAATATTTAGTTAGTTTAAAATTAAATCAAACGTTACAAAATGCTCTTATTACATATATGAGTAACTCATAAGATTTATGTATAGTAAACAATTTGTGCGCTAAATTTGATGTATTTTAGAAATATATTTAAGATAAAAAATTAGTAAATATGGGCTTCGTTAGAATGCGCCATTACTTAACGTGCTTTAGCTTTTGGAACTACGTTAAATTGAAGCACTTGATTAAATAAGTTTCCTAATCGAGTGAACGGTACAATAAGTCGTGAAAATGAGAACTTTAAAGAATATTTACATTTGTACTCAATAATTTTCAGGAATCATAAAAATAAAAAATTATTAGAAACTATTTTATTCACTTTATCAATTATTATGAAATGCATTAAACAGAATACGGTTGAAACAATTAAAAAATGTATTTATGATACGATGAGTTTTAAAAGAAATCATTTGAATATTCGACTTAAAATTTTCTCAAGTATTTCCGTATGATCATGCGTTAAAGTCAGAAAAATTTATTAGCATATAACTAAACTACCAGTTATACAAGCATCTATAAAACTTCGCAACATATATAATATTTAAAATCATCATCCGTATTATTCTTATATCGTGCACAGATTCCTTGTTAAAAGACTTTCAACTATTATTGCAATAGAACAAATTTAAGTAGCGTCTAATAAAAGCTAGATATTTCGTCATTCCTTTAAATTGTTTAAATGCAATGAACCATAAAAACAATATCGCTATATTTTTGCTTACGTAATTTCCATTATTAGCCAATATTTAATTAAAGTATATTGCCAATTTCATTGCTAAATGCAAATTGCTGTCCTTTTAAAAGTTTGATTATCTCTTTAAGGCAATAATAGAGTTTTCATTATCAAAAATGATTTTTTTTTTCTACTCACCGCATTATAACATTATTTAATATAATATTGTATTTATAGTGAAAAAATTGTTTTGCAAAAAACAAAAATAAGGTGCGCTATGAATTATACTCCAATAAATCTTAGCGATAAAATATTAATTATTACTGTGCATCAAATTGAATTAACGAATTTTCTAGTCATAATGTGTTTGTATTTAATTTGTTTATCCGCGCATAACAATACATCAAATTACGCAACGGGAACTAATTACATTGTATGAATTAAAAAAAGAAAGAGGCTCTGAAAGTATTCAATTTCATTATAAGCATTTAAAATTGAGGAAAATGCGTAACCGGTTAAGAAGCTTGAAAACATTAAAAATAAATTCTTACTTCGTACGTACAAAATTAACTTTGTTTAGATAACTGCAGACTGCAGTAGATGTGTTATTGGGTGATAAAATTTTAAACGAGTTTTAGTAGTAAAAGTGCGTGCGTTAAAAAAGTATTCAGGCGTTTTACGGTAAGCGTAACACTAATTCTTTTATGCGAATTTAAAAAGAAATTCAAACAAATAAAGCAGTTTTACTATGCGACAGTATTAGTGAAGAGCGATCATGAGCGTATCAAATAGAAGCTAGCTGTAAATACAATTATTACGACAATTATTTTTAGATTTAATACGAAACACACACATTGGTAAATAGACAGATAAATAAAACACAGATATAGATCGGCTTATCAACAGCCAACAAACGCATTGCTCGCTATCTCCGGTATGTACTCGCAATCGATAAGTAATATGAAAAGTACAGTTAAGCGAGCCAGGTGTACGTATAATAGATTTCGAAACAATAACGAGCTTGACTCTTTGCTTGCCGTTACAGTGACCGACATGGAGGAGGAATGCTACCCGGCGATCTCCATGAACACGGCGTCCGGCAGGGATTCGACGAGCTCTAGCCCTGAGCCCTTCTCCACGTCCCCGGACAGCGTGGAACTGACGAGGCCGGACCAATTGTGCGACGACGATGTCGAGGACGAGCCGGACACCGGCTGCACGATCATCAAGGGCGAGCCACTGAGCGCGCCTTGCAGTCCATGCGCCTCCGATCCCAGTATGCTGCTCGAGGAGAAGAGCACAGTCGCCATCTCGCCTCACAGTCTTCACATAACGAGGTTCGCGCCCCAGACCAGCGACAGCGAGGACGACGACGAAGATATGCATCAAGTAGGCATTTATTTAATCTCTCTTTCTCTCTCTCTCTCTCTCTCTCTCTCTCTCTCTTCGGACGAACGATCGACCGATGGAGATTCTAATTTAGAGCGTTTCCATTGTTTCTCAAGAGCGAAGGATAACATGGAGAACATGCATTGTTATTGATTAATTTGTGCACTTCATATGCCAGTGGGAAATACGAGCGGTATAATAAATTGAGAATCCGTTCTTAGTAAACGATGTGTAAGCTATGTCGAGAAAATTGATTTCTTGTTCATTCGCTTTCAGAATTACGTAATATGTGGGGTTTCTAAAGAATCGGCGCCATCGAGGGAAAGATAATACTCAACAATTCTTTAAGATGAAAACGTCGAACCTATGTATATGTACGGGATATCGAATTTCTCGAGGTTTACTTAGAAATTAATTTAGACAGGAACTGTTAGCTCTTATCGAGTAGTAAATAAGAAATGTCAAGCTTCGAGGAACCATTTGCTTATTACAAAAGTCAGGAAACGAGCGATGAAAATTATACTTTCCCTATATATATATATACAAGCCGTTTGCTAATCCATCAATATCCGACGCTTCCTGCAGACATTCAAAGTCGAGACGTTCGAGGTGCCCTGCGACGACGACGTAACAGATCAGACGTCGAACCAGGAACTGCCACCTACACCGCCGAGCAGCGCGAGCTCCGACAGCGAGGGCACCGTCTCGGCCTCCTGTTCACCCGAGCGCAGGGATTCCCATGGCTCCGTCCACGTGCAGAATCTGCGCGGCTTCCTGCAGCCCAGGCTATACGTCACGACCAACGGCACCATCAGCCAGCACGCCGTCAGCACGCGCCAGCCCATACACACACCTTTGATCTCCTGTCAGCCGGTGAGAAGCTTTTCTTTCCAGAATAATCATTAAGTTGCGACCTTCGAACTAATTTGACCAAAAGATGAGGCTCGTACTTTTCTTTTCTCCTGTTAAGTTTCTTTCGTTGATAGAGGAATTGCACAGGTAGAGAGAATTCCATTCGATTGTGAAACTGTAATAATATTGCATTGTATTTATTGATGTTATTTAATTTCGCGAAATAAAAAATATGTTCCTCGCTAACAATATTCTCAAAATTTGATAAACTAAATATACAGATTAGATCAAAGTGAATAATTCCTTTTCTTGCATAGGCTAAAAGCTGTCAAAAACGCAATATAAATAACAAAATAATAAAATACGAATTTATGAGTTGTAAAACTATTACTCATTCATACCCTCGGTCTCAACGAAATTTAGAAAAAAAAAGTAATCTCTTTTTTCTATGCATGTAACATTAAAAATCTTTTAATACATATTGATCGTTTCATCCACTACAACAGAAGGGCTCCACGGGTGTTCTTGAGCTGACCGAGGAAGAAAAGAGGACTTTGATTGCCGAGGGTTATCCAGTGCCCACAAAATTGCCCCTTACCAAACAAGAGGAGAAATCACTGAAGAAAGTGCGCAGGAAAATTAAGAACAAGGTGGGTTTTACATGCGTTTCCCATATACCCATGGTAAAGTAATCTTTGTGCAAAAAATACTCGAGGAAATCGATGATATCAAGAACTAGAATGTTCCTTGAACCTATACTCGTTTCAGTATAAAATATTCACAATGCTATGGATTTATTTACATATTAAATAGGTATAATATAGATTAAAAAATGAGATACTGTCGAATCGGTTTATTAAAGGAAATATGAGTATATCATCGGTAAGCAATCCTTTATTAAATTATCAAACAAATAGATTATTATATTTGTAATTCTGATAAGAAAGAGTGTATCTTTCAGTCCGTCAATTTTCATCCAGATAAGTGGATCAATCAATTAAAATTTTTAACACATAGGCTGTATTATAATATATTAGGTGTACAACTTTGCTTCCGCCGTTTTATGCACCTAATAATTGTTTTTTCTTTCACAGATATCTGCCCAAGAATCGCGTAGGAAGAAAAAGGAGTACATGGACGGCCTTGAGAGGCGAGTGACACTCCTGACGAGCGAGAATTCCACCTACAGAGAGAAGGTTTCAACTTTAGAAACCACTAATCGCCAACTTCTGAAAGAGTTGCAACGCCTCCAGACAATTATCCAGCGAAAGTCTTCCTAAATTTATTCCTTCGTGAGTTTGCTCAAACTTTGTCAAACTGAAAAAAAAAAATAATGGTTTCATCCCAAGCAGAAAGTGCTAAGGTTATTGTCATGGAAAAATGCCTCGACTGAGCAAGATTATAAACTACGAACATTCTCCGGCGTCATTACAAAATATTACGATTAGCGTTTACTTTTTAACTTAGAGAATGAGAAAACGGCACGGTGCCTTTATAAGCAGCGCGAACTTGCACTGAGATATTTTTCAAAGTATACGGACTGTGGCCTTTGCCAGAGCCAATGTCTTCATTGTGTTGGGCTTCTGTGTGTGCTGTCTGAGGCCTCAAAGAGAAAGAAATATAGGGACCTAAAATATTTTATCTAAAAGTTTACATTACCATTTACAAAGTTATTGAGGATAAAAGAAACGAGACGCGCGCATACGCAACAGTAAATAAAGATGTTTGTCTATAACTGTCTCGTAAAATGTGCTAAGCAAATTGTTGATTAAGTGATTGTACAAAGGGGCGGGTTTACCTTTCTGCCCCTTGAGCAGATGAAAGTCGTTTTACGCGTGCTAAGTTAAAAGCGATTTAATCTACAGATGATGTATATAGAAAGATTTTTTTTTAAGGCAACGAATGAAAAAGTGAAAACATTCTCCTTAAGTCATGCCTTACCTTTACGCGATCGCTCTTGTGGTTATAATTTTTATTATGGACTGTTGCCAAATCATCGGGAGATGTGCAAGTGAGTTTATTATAAATCGATTATTTCATCTGCATCATCATTATTCATTTTTTCCTACCTTTTATCTTTTATTTTATTTTTTAATTATATGTGTGAACGAGCGCTTTTAATTTTCTATTTAATTATGATGATAAATAGAAAATGCAGGCATTTTTTACGAAACAAAGTTCTAAATGTTTATAAAATCTGTCCATGCCTGTTATTTTAATTGTTTTAAAGATCTCGTTATAATGAAAAATATATAGATATATATAAAAAAGAATATTTGATATTTTTTCACAGATTTATAATACGTCTTTTTCTATGTTATGATATAAATCATGATCTTTCATTCTATGTAATCCACTTGACAAGCTTTTGGATAGTGTGCTTTGTTTTAACTAGTGCTCAGGCTAATATAATTTTAACATTTACGAAGACTTATTTTGTTGTTTGTTTTTTTTTTGAGAGAAAAAGACGAGATAAATATACATCAAATCATATATTCTATAACGAGTTTATATAAAACTACATTTGCGCCGTATTTTAAAGATATATTTCATATACATAATATATTTCACTTTATATACATGTTATAACATAGCACTTGTATATTTTATATGGAAGTATATATACGAGTGACTATCATCAATTGACGACAGATCTACAATCGTGTTGTTTCGTGTTACTTGTTGTAAACTATTGCATACAATATTTTTTCGAGGTGCGTGCGCGTCCTGCACGCGCCACTGAGATGAGCGTCTAAATGTTAATATTTTATTTATATACTATAAGAGTGAGAAAGACAATGGAGAGAAAGTATATTAAGCCGTATGCGAGGGTGATATAGACAAAAAATAGAGTATACTATGCGAACTTATGAAAAATATGAATCTACTAAAGAAGATTTTATATGTTAAAGAAAGATATTTTTCTGCTACATGTAGTACATGCGAATAAATGATCGTCACGTTTACATGCTACTATTTTTCGCATATATACCTAACCGAATAGAGTGATTGGGTGTTGTCTGACAATAAGAAAAAATAAAACACGTGTGGCCCAACAAAATTATTCTGTTCTTTATTTTTCTTTACCTTCTAAACGTAAAATTTTATTTAAATATCACTAGTCTATTTATTGCTTAAACCGAATATATGTTTGTATTATCAGTAAACAAGATAATCTAATTATTACTGATATTTTATCACCATATTATTTACATCAAATTCTCTATAAAATAACGCACCTATTATAATAATTTCTTATAAACTTTCGACTGATAGAAGAATATTTGTTTTATAAGTTTAATATTGGCATGATATTTCCCAATTAATTTTGTTAACGTTCACTTTACCAAAAAGTTTACCATTATGCTACGCTTACGCTCTTAATGAAATCAAGGTTCAAATTTTGAGCTTGTAAGATCAATCTATTGGTTGTTTGCTATATTTTGCATCCAAAAATGAATATTAATACGAAGAACACAATCGTACTTTTTATCTGATTATTTAGGGACCCTTCACTTCTGATCCAGCTTAAAATTGTATGTACACGTACTTAAAGTGTGGCACTTACGAATAGAAAAAATTATTATGAAACAAAATGAAGTTATATAGAAAAATTAGAGACGATTATTTAATCTTAAAATGCATTTCGAAGAAAAAATAGTGACACCGTTAGAGAGAGCAAGAAAAAATCTGTCGATCTATGTCTTTCAATGTTTTCTGGAAGTCTTATATTTTGTGATACTTCTTATGATTTGAACAGAGCGTGTTTTATGCGATAAATGTGTAAATATGTAAAAGTGAATTTGAAATTAATTATGTAAAAATTAATTTTTTAAACCATCGTGACAATTTAGTAAAAAGATTTTAGTTATCAGTAACATAAAAAGTCTCGTCATCGTTGATTTTCATAATAACACATAACAGACCGAAGAAAGCAATTCATGACACATATACACTTTGTGTACAGTGATCAGCACTAAAAACATTAACCAACTGACTCAATACTGCAGCTTCCGTAAAGTGAAGAAACTAAAAATAACCGAGTGGATCTATCTAGACACTGCAGACTACAATACGAAGGATGTAATTGACCTCGAGACCGTCGACGTAATCGAAACGAGCGTTTTTCTAATTGTTTACTTATTTGTTTACCATCGCTTGGCTTGACAACAGATTAAATCGTCGTAAAGTTCATTTCACCCGAGCTTGGATCATCTGATAACTACATGGACTGTAGTCTCCTCTCCGACCACGGAAATGAGAACGGGAGGCGTTGTAATCTTATTTACATCTTATCTTGACGCAATAGAAAAAAAAACTATTTTTGGACTCACAGCAAATGGTGCTGAATACACGCACTTAGTGACAGAAATGAAAATATTTTTACTGGAATGCATATAGCATTTTTCGAGATAGGAAACTTGCTTTCATTTATTATAGAGCAGACATTCATAATAATTTATTAATATATTTATTTGATTGACATTACATACATTTTCATATAATTATTCGTAAATACGATCGTGGATGATTTGATAGTTGATGGAAGATGATCCTTAAGGATTGTTACGAACCAATGTTTACACTTTTTATTTACTGGTCAACGTTTTGGACGTTTTTATTAAGTCTTACGTCCTTCATCAGGATATAATTCACAAGAATACAACAAAGTTCTTTTATTATTCAATGACATAAGTTATCACTATAGTTAATAAAATTTAGAGAATTAAAAAATAAAATTTTTATTTATAACTATGATTCACCCTACAAGTTTTATTTGTATGTATTTCGACAGAACATGTCAATAATAAAAATAAACAACCAAGCTATCACTGCAAAATTAAATGAAAGAATTTTTTTAGAAAAATTGAGAAAAATTATATCATTAATATCAAATGATGAATAAAGCACAAAACACAAAATTCACTGATTTTATATGTATTAGGATGAAGTTATCGATCGTCAAAGAACCATGTATTTTAATCACTATACCTTTAAATCGAAATAAATAAATAAATAAATAAATAAATAAAGAAAAACTTTATTTATGTTTAGTAGTGGGTCTGTTCCCGAATCTCGCGAATAGTATACCGTGCACAGTGAAAACTACTTTTTGCGGGGTTCGGGACACGAATGAAGGCGATACGTCAAGTGTAAAAGTTTGGACCAGTTGCCCCCGACTCTTGTTTATTGAGCGACGAAATGTGGTGACAAAGTTTTTAAGCCTGAAGATGAAGGTACAATGACTAAAGCTTTTGAAACGCCGCAATAAAAGTTTTTTATAAAAATAAATTGCATTCTTCATGGTTCTTTGACGATGAATAGCTTCATCCGACGTATAATTTTGGCAAGGAACGATACATTCATTTGACTATTAAGAATCGGCATTGGATTACTGCTTTTATTTTCACCTTGCCCCTCGTTCACACAAAGAGAAAAAAAGATTCTCTGATCTTTTAAACTGGACTGATCGAATTGGCAAGGTGAGAATTTGTCAAAATTTGTGTGAAAATTTGGGTGAACATCTTTCGCGATCCCCCGCTTTACTAATCCAGTAGTTTAATCTCCGTACAGTTTTCAGTACACTGTCAATCATTCCATATTGGTTGATGAGAAATTATGCAAGACAATTGCACCATATGTTTATAATTGTTTTCATCAAAATTTAATATAATATACTGCATAGAATTTTAATTGATTTTAAATGAAATTCTGCAAGTATTGAAATGAAATTTCTGCGTCATCGCGAAACTGTACAAAATTAATTTTACATGCCAAGAGCGCTTAAAAATTTCTTTTTAAAATGAGATGTCAAAAGATATTTATACTTACTTAGTCAACCTCTAAAATTAATATTTTCTAAAAATAGAACAAATAAATTATATGTATATTGAGAACATTATAATTACATAAAATTGCTGTAATTGGCTTTGAAATGAGGGCTTGAATTATTCACTCTTTGTAATAATTTAAATATTATCAATAAATAACACTAAAGTTTTATTATACTTTACATCATATTTGGACATCGAGCAGTCAATTTTCAATTTCGTAATTTAATGCGGGCAAGTACAGTAATATTTTGCTTTCTCAAAGAGAAAGCTAGCTTCAATCGCATCAGCTCACATGTAAAGTGAAATGAAGGCACACACTATACTTATATCAAAATTCGATAATTTCCCAACAGCCAACGCTTTTTAATAGTCTTTATACAGTTAGTTTCTCAACATCTATGCGTAAGATTTCAAAATTTATTTGCATCTCAAATCCTGCTCATATACCGCAAGCATACATATTGTACATATATATACATGATGCTCTTATTACAAAGTCTCGATATCCATTTCGATCTCCTCGAGCCGATCGAGTTTGGTGGCTTTTTCGAGCGCGACCAAACTGACCGGTTCGTTCAGATTCAGCTTCCTCTCTAATTGCTCAGTGTGCTTCTCGCTGCCGTACAGTGGATTCTCAAATCTCTCGCCACCGCTACCGGACCCCGCCTCGGCCGTCGCCGCGCTCGCCGTCTCCTCCTCCGCTAGCTGCACGTTACCCTCGAATATGTTCTCGAACCTGGCGAAGGAGAAGGACATTTTCTTTCTGCCGCCCTTCACTCGCGTCTCCAAGCACATCGCTGAGCCGACTTCTCTCGCGGCATCCCAGACTCTGAAAATAGAATCAGGATTATAAATTGTATAGGTGCTATGTTGCGTTGAGGATTCGTTGCAGGCGTCAAATGTATCTCGCGTTAATATCCACGTGTATATATAGAGGAACCGTTGAGTTCAATGTGCTACGCGACCGAGTGAAATATTAAAGTCCAATTCGCCAAATTAGCGTAACACGTGTAGCTCGGCAAGATTTTGAAATGAATGACATTTGCGAAATAATGCATGTTGGCTTTTATCAGCATTATACTGCATAAAGTAACAAAGTCGCTTGGCGCAATGTTGGACTGAAACTACGTGCAGTAAAGTTTGCACAAAGCTGCGAGCTGTTAGGTCTTTTTGAATCTATTAAAAAATTGATGCGATTTGTCCAAAAGTATGCAAAGAATAATGGCATTAACGTTAGTTAGATTAAAGGAAGAATTTGAATTTTAATAATACGGTAAAATCGAGTATGGGAAATCGATATACTGGAATACCCGTACAATGATTTCTAGAACGCATGAGTTGAAAGTAACTCACTTATAACTTCGGAATGAGAAAGTTAAGCAACAAAGAAATGGGAGAAATGTACTATGGTGCCATCTTAGCAGCCACTGCACTTCGATTGAACATGTGTAACTTTCGTAATAATTTATTAGCTATAAGATGGAAAAAGTTAAAAGCTAAGACGATCACGGAAACGTGTAGATCGTGAAAAATAAATTTCACTCTTATACTTAACGAAAATAATTAAATATTCGTTTATTAATCAGTTCAGCTAACGACTCGACGATACGACGATTCGATTACAGTTTCGATGGTCTAAGTTCGGGACCTTATTTAATCTTATTTATAGCAAGTTGCTTATTTCACTTTCTCGCGACTACGATTATCAAAAAGCAATATTAACAACTTTACGTCGTTGTCAAATTGAAAATTCGATTAAGGTGCCGGCTGTATAATTATACTCCCACCGGCTATATAATTTTATCCGGCAATAAAGCGGAATTGGCGGAAAACAGATCAAATCTCCATAATAATTCGAACTTTGAAACGTGCACTGGACAAAGAGTGAGAGAGTGAGTGGATGAGAGAGAGAGAAACAGAGATAGAGAAAAGCTAATCTGAAACTGGGCTCCAGCGAAAATAACCGAGTGCAGAAGGGACGTTATGTACATTGGGTAAATGCGAGCAGAGGGGGGAGAGAGTGGCTAATAACAGCGAGGGATGAGAAATTGAGTTTTAGAGAGCTGCAAGATGCAGGCTCCGGAATGAAATAATAAAGTGTTAGAAGCCGAGTCGCGGGAGTTGAACTAATTAAAAGCGCGCGCGCGCGGACCGGCGCGATACTGGAACTCGAGCTTTTGCGCGCGCCTTCGGAACAAGAAATTACCAAGGGAATTTTCCTGATGCGTGGGAGGGAGAATCGGAGAAGAGAGCGAGAGAGCAGTTTATATTCTTGCAAATCAAGATGGATTGCCTTTTTTTTACTATAGCTCTCCGCGGTGGACCAGGATGTTTTAGGTGCGATTTTGGGTATTGACAGTGTGATATATGTGTTTTTGGAGAATATTTTCGAAGATTAATATTGACATGGTGTTGAATGATGGAATTCAAGTTAGGGGCGAAAAATTTTAGTCGTCTACTAAATTATACTAATTGTACAATATATATTATCCTGAGATTTTATAAGCTAAATTATTCTATAAGAATCTACTTCTGGTCATGATTAATACATTAGTATTCATGGTATTTCTAAAATGTAAATTTTGATGACATATAAGAGTTATTAAAATAATTCTTGATAATAAAGAGAAATCTTGTTGTTTTACATTATTTAAAGAAAAGTGATGGCACGTACAACTTCAGCTTCTGAAATTACTTAACGAGAAACTTTTTTAATTTTTCCGTGGAATTAGGTCTGATTTTATTTAGAAATGCTACAATCTACACACGAGATCTTAATAGATCTAGATACAAGAATGTTTTTATGTTGAACTTAATTTAGAAAATGCAGTTAAAGAGCTCGTTTAATTTTGATTGTTCCAATTTGAAAATAGCAATGCTAAATAAACAACTATGTTCTATATCAATTGTAGAAATTAAAAGTAGTTTTCTCAATTTTCTTCTTTAATTTGTAACTGGATTGAAGTAACCACGCATACAAATAACAGAACTTAGTTGTGCGCAAAAATCTGAAAAACGGGGCTTTTCAAATGTTAAAAAAATAAAATACTGTACAAGAATATCATAGTCAAATACCAAACTTTTATACGTCGATACTCGTAGTGTTTCACTTTGAACGTCCTACATGAACATCACTTGTCTTGTTTCCGATAAGACACGAAGATGACGTTGTAGTGAAAACCACTTGTAGTTTTATTGAATTTACTCGTAACTTAATGCAGTTTAAAATTTATTGAGAAAACTGAATTACTGGATGAAGTAAAATAACTCACAATTTTATTATATTTTTAACTTTGAAATACATAAAATATTTTTTAATCTTTTGATGTGTATTTGTTTTAAATGTATCACTTTCGAAGAAAATATAATAATGAGATGAACTGAAAATATCGTTTTGCAGGTTTAATAAGTAGAATAACTCTTTGATAATTTTAGTTATAATATTAAAATTGAGAGAATGATACAATAGCGCATTGAATTAAACGCCGGATTAAAATTATCGTTTGTCGTAAATTGATACATTTGAAACAAGTCACTTAATAAAAATAGATCTCGAAATAGACTTAGCGTTAGATATTTTATAGCAAATATATTTATTTTTATAGAAATTTTTATTTTTCTCCCATTCAACTTAAAGAAATGTAATACATAAAATTATACAAAGATTTATTTTACATAGCTTTTGTAAAGCTAAGAAGTCTTTTAGTCTGAAGCTCTTACCCCACATCTAGTAAGGTACCGCGGGAAATAGAAAATCTTCTTTGCTCAACGACTAAGTCTATTTATTTTCCTGTGCCTCTTTTCTTTATCAACCTACGAAACTAACAGAATAATTTTCTGCTCTGCGTAAACTATGCAAACCCGTGCATTCCGCATACCTTTTATACATGCAACAGCGCCAAGCTTTAATAACTCGACCTTTAATTACTTTTTTCCTACGCGTGCATTTTTGACTCTGCAGTATTGCCTCTTTATCTTTCGCATGCTCTCTCTTTCTCTCTCTCTCTCAGCCTCTCTCCTTTGCTCTAGTCGATTATACATTCGTTTTTCTTTTTTTGGTAGCTCTTGAAGTAGTACGCGGCTACAGGTGCAGGCACGAAATGGAAGAGCAGGAGCAGCTCGAGAAGATAATGTCTCGTTGGGGAAGATATTGAATTGAAAAAGGACTTTTGTGCTAATGTTACGTACAGAAAGTATTTTGCGGTAATAGTGTAAATAAATCAAAGCGTACGCTTTGTGATAATGATACAGGATTTTTCAAATTTTCTAACCAGTAAAGTAAGTATTATTATTCTTTTAAATTTATATAAGAGTTTAATGATGATCCATTACGACATTTATGAATTGTTTTTAGTTGAAAAAAAATATGTCAAACTATTTGATTATAAAAAATTATAAATTAATTCATGAAAATATTCGCTATAAGATGATCGAATAGGAATTATAAATTTGATTTGTTTCGCGTAGGTAGGACTGTATGAATAGAAATAAAAACATAAAATCATACCCATATGAGGAATGTAAATTGACAGAAAAATTGGAATTTTACTCTCGCAAAGTTCGAAGTTCAACAAATCAATAAAAAAATCTTTTTTATGTAATACTAATTACAATGAAAATAGACGGATGCAAAAAAATGTGCTAATTATTTAGAGTGAAAATCCACTCTATAGTTGCATTTAATTTCATTTAGAGTGAAAAGTAACATTTAAAGAGTGAAAAAGTCTATCTAAATATTGGAGTGAACATTATCACTCTAATATTAGAGTGTTTTATAGTAAGCTTAAAATTCACTCTAAATTCACTCTAATGGTAGAGTGCGTATAGGTACGAACAATACACGGGTCAAATAATGGAATAAATTGTCAATTTGCCAGCAGTAAGTATCTCATTATTAATATATTTATTAAATAGAAGCAGTTTTTCAATATGAATATTATTATAGTAAAAAGAAAATCTGTATATATTCTTGGATTTGTAATGTAAAGATATTC
>UELV01175883.1:0-11627 GCA_900490015.1 Megastigmus stigmatizans | reverse complement strand
CTATTTATGGTAAAGACTGTATGAGTGTGCAGATGGTGCGAAGATGGCGCACAGATTTTCTCGAGGGACGCGCAGAAGTGCACGATGAGAAGTGCAGGACGCCCAAAAAGCGCCATCACCGACGATGCGATTGCAGTGGTTAAAAAAATTATTCAGGAGGACAGACGATGGACTATTGATGATATTTTGGGAAAGATCTCTCCTGAATATCAAATTCACCGAACTTCAATCCATACAATATTGTCGGAGAAGCTTGGTTACAGTAAAGTTTGTGCAAGATGGATCCCACGCCTGCTTTCCGATAACCACAAACAAGAACGACTTCACGCCGCCCAAAAGTTTTTTGAAATGCTTGAGAAAGAAGGCAGATGATCGAGACAATCCAGCCGAACAGACCGCGAGCGGAGGTACATCAGTACCTAACGAAACAGTCTACATTGGTGGGAGAACCACTGCAGAAGAAACGAGGACCCTCCGGACTCTGCCAATCGACGTTAGCATTCCACTAGCAGTATCAAGAGCGACCTTTCCAGGAGCACCTCTACTCTCGCAAACCCCATCATGGAACACTTGGATACCCTCGTATAACTCGACAATAGAAATGAATGCAGTTAGAAAACACCCTCGAATCGATAATCCTATCCAACCTATAGGAGAAGAATTATCTCTATTGCGATCAGCTGAAGTTGCAGGCGGCTTGAGAAACCTAGATGTTTCAACATTGACTCCATGTACATCGTCTCTTGGACAAACTCAACCCAGCCTGTATACATCTGGAGGATTACCCTCAAGTCACGGCTCGTTAACCTCAAGACAAGAGAATACAGCACTTCCACCAAGACCTTTAGCAAATTCGGAAATTCATCGTACTTGTACTACCGAAACTACAGCTAGCATTTCACGAAACATACATCATCCTACCGAAACTTTGAATTACTCAAGATTCGCTTACAACCCATTGTATGGTCAAGTAGTAGAACCTCCTTCGAATCCGATGATGCCACCTTATTTTGGATATAACCCCTACTATCCGATGCCATATGGACAACCATACGGTTTCCCAGTACAGCTAATAGGTTATCCACCCAATATGGCTAATGCATCAACAGGAGCACCACATTTGTCGTTTCAGCCGAATTTCTCGAATATTTCGCAATCACGTGATAACTCCCTGCAACGTGAAACTCGTGCTATCACACTCCTACAAAAATGGAAGGTAGGTTATGCGGGAGATCATAAAGAAGATGTCGAAGAATTCATAGTAAGATTAAAAGAATTCCAAGAGTGCAACTCTATAAGCGACCAAGAAATCCTTCGCTTAGTATCGGTTATTTTAACTGGGCAAGCATTATATTGGTCTAGACCTTTGTCGAAGAATTGGGTCTCTGTGGAAGACTTTGCAGACGCTCTGAGATTACAATATAGTATTCCAGACTTCCAACTTCGCTTAGAGGATGAAATCAAAGTGAGGACCCAAGGACCGGATGAGCACATCGCAATCAACATTCCGGCACTAAGAGTATTAATGGATAAAAGAATTCCAAAAATGATTCTACAAGAACCATTAGATAGACGATATCGAAATCTTCATCCAGAGTACATTCGATCGATAAAGAGAGAACAGTTCAGAACATTTCAAGAACTGCAGACTCTGGGACAACATGAAGAAATTTGTATAGAAAGGAGGAAAGCATACAAAGCTCCACCTCACCCGGAACAAACAATGTTCCCAACAGTGGCCTGCAAGATAACTCGAAAAAGTAAAACAGCAGCAATCAAATCGAGACAATCAGTAGAGGAGATAGATGCAACAGGAATAGCAGCGGTTGCCAATCCAAATAAGCATCTAACAATTACAAGGAGCAATCATTCACACGAGTCGAATTGGAAACCAGAACAATCGTATCAGCCAACAGAGAGATTCAAGAAATGCTCGTTCATTCGGTCAAGATAAACAGGGCGTCAATAACGACGCAAGCGAGACAAAATCCTATAATCGAAAAGAGGTGATAGAAAAAGTCTCCTCGACACCATTGAAAACCGAGACAACAGCACCTGCTCCAGACGTCGCAACACAGTAATCATATCCTTGCTGGATATGTAAAAAGAACGGACATTGGGCGAAAGCTTATCCCGAAAAAACAGGATTAATATGTTACAAGTGTGGGCAACATTATGTCACACTACGCTTTTGTATCAAATGCAATCCCGTCTTGGGAAACGCAAAAGGAGGAAAAGCATAAGGGTCTGCTCCACCTCCTCAACGAATGGTCATGCCAACTCTCTTTAAAGCAAAAGAGAAAATCGTGAGCAGTGGATATGACAACAAATCGAAATGGCTTGCAGCCCCAGTGGGAGCATTTGACAATAGATTTTATTTGAATATCGAACTATCGGGGAAAGTCTTCCCAGCTCTAATTGACCCAGGTTCTGTCGTCTCGTACCTTGGGCCAAAACCTGCAGAATTAGTCAAGTCGAAAATCGTTCCCTCGTCTTCTTAAATGGTTATGCCAAATGGTCAACTAGAAACCGTAGGAGGCTCAGTAGAGCTAATCTTCAAGATCGACAATGAAGAAAAATTAGTTCAATTGAAAATATCGAAATCATTAAACTATGACGTCATTATTGGTACCGATCTTCTCGAAACTTTTAAAATGAAGATAGATTTCGAAATTAAAACATGGCATACACCTCGAAACATAGTACGCCCATTCTATCCTCGTAACACCGACCCCGGTGTATTCGTAGCAATTGCATCCATTGAAGGAATCGTGGATTTAACGCCACACCAACAAAAATCGTTAGACATTCTCGTTAAAAAATTAACTGTCCCAAATTTAAAGGATACGCTGGGCGTCGCTCGAATTACTCCACACCATATCGACGTACAAAATCATACGCCAATAAAGCTGAGAACTCGTCGCATTTCTCCGAAGCTATTAACCAAAGCGTATGCAGAAGTTGATAGACTACTAGCTGAAGGTATTGTTGAACCTTCCAAAAGCGCTTGGAGTAGCTGTCCGGTGATAGTACCGAAACCAGGAGATACGATTAGATTTTGTATCGATTATCGTGCTCTAAATCAGGTCACAAGGAAAGACCTACCCCCTTCCTCATATGGACATGCTTTTAGATAATATTCGAAACACGAAATACTTGTCGAAAATAGATCTTAGTCATGCTTATCATCAAATACCCCTGACAAAAACATGTAAGGAATTGACTGCATTCTCGGTACCGGGAAAAGGATTGTTTCAATTTTCTAGGCTTCCTTTCGGCCTATGCAACGCTCCTGCCACTTTTCAGAGAGGAATGGACAATACCTTTGGTCCAGAATGGCAGCCATCGAGTTTCGTATACATGGATGACATAATCATGGCAACAAATACGTTTGATGAACACCTCCATTGGTTGGAGAGAACGCTCAAAAGATTAAAAGACGTCACTCTGGAAATAAACAGGGAGAAGTCTGAATTTTGTTGTCCAGAAATAAAATATTTAGGTTATGTCGTCAATAGGGATGGATTAAAAACAGATCGAGATAAAATTAGCCCAATTTTGAATTATCCACCGCCGATAAAACTGAAACAACTTCGTAGATTTTTAGGTATGTAGCTTGGCATTGGGGAGAAGATCAACAGTACGCTTTCGAAACGCTGTTGTTGCTTCTTACACAGGCACCAGTCTTAGTTCGACCAGACCCAAACAAACCCTTTTGTCTGCAAACAGATGCAAGCGACTATGCACTCGGCGCGATGCTTACTCAAGAATTTGATGGAGCAGAACATCCGATAGCATATGCAAGTCGCACGTTATCAAAAGCAGAAAGGAATTATACGGTGACCGAAAAAAAGTGTCTAGCCGTAATTTGGGCCGTTGAAAAATTTAGAGGTTATTTGCTAGGAGAACACTTTAAAGTGATCACTGATCACAGTAGTTTGAAATGGTTACACAAGCTAAAGGACCCAACTGGCAGATTAGCGAGATGGGCTACTGCTCTCCAAGCATATAACATGGAGATAGTACATAGAAAAGGAGCACTCCACAAAGTCTCTGATGCACTATCTCGACTAGCAGAAGAAGAGTTCAGCCTCGCTGCGACTGAAGAAGTAGAAAACACAGATTGGTATGCCTCTCGAATACAGGAAGTCCTCGATAATCTAGGAAAATACTCAAACTGGAAAGTTGAAAATCAATGCTTGTATAAGCATCGTCCGGATCCATGTATCGATTCAATTGTGGGTGATTTAGACAGTTGGAAACTAGCAATATCGAAACCGGATTAAGAAAGAGTACTATTTGAAGTATATAATACACCTCAGGTAGGTCATTTAGGTATTGAAAAGACCTATAACAAATTGGCACAGCAATATTTTTGGCCAAAAATGAGGCAAGATGTTATCCGATACGTGAAGCAATGTACAGGGTGTCAACTACATAAAGTATAAACTGACAAAGATCTTTGTATCGGTCTTACAGTCTAATTAATATTAATGGGCAATCAGATTGCCCTTGTTTAGAATCACCCCCGAAGAATCTGAAATAAACTTATATTTAACCCTTAAAAAAACCTTTATTAGTAAAAGACAATCTGACTGCCCCCCACCACCCAAACATGCCCAACGTTTCGAGCCCGCTCCGGCTCCTCCTCAGGGACTGAAATGGAAAGCATGTTTAGCCTTCTTATATACCCATCCCTCTACCCATCCCCCTCTCCCCACCACAAACCCCCCTCTCCCATTCACTAATTTCCCATTACAGCTTAAATTAATAAAGAATGATAAATGGTATCTAATTTACTCGACTCTATCATTATATAATATTAAAATTATTTCGATTCCTTAACAAGTGGGTAAAGCAAATTCATATATTAAAGATAGTTGGAGTTTCTGTGATATGATGAAAGATATTGTTATTCCGAATCATCATAGAATGGTGTCATTGGATGTAATGTCTTTATTTACAAATATACCTTTAGAGTTGTTGAATGAAATTATATAGGATAAATGGTCTCATATTAAAGTACATACTAGTTTGACAGAAGATGAATTTATTAAAGCACTTAATTTGGTTTTTAAGAACACAGTTTTTTCTTTTGATAATGGTTTATATGAACAAAAATATGGTTGTCCAATGGGATCACCTTTGTCACCTGTTATTGCGAATTTAGTAATGGAAAAATTGGAAAGTATTGCTTTGTCAAAGTTGATTTTTCAGCCAATTATTTTCAAAAGATATATTGATGATATTTTTGCAGTTGTACCTGAATGTTTTGTTGACGAAATTGTGGATGTGTTTAATTCTATCCATGATAGAATTAAAGTTACAAAAGAGGTCGTGTCAGATAATCAATTGAGTTTTTTAGATATTAGAATCATTAGAGTCAATAATAATAGAGTGAAATTAAATTGGTATAGAAAACCAACATGGTCAGGTAGATTTTTAAATTTTAATTCTCACCACCAATTTGGAAACAAGATAGGTGCGATCAAGGGTGTCATTGACAGAGCGGTTAAATTATCACATAAAGATTTTAGAAAACAGAATTTAATTTTAGTCAAAGAAACTTTTATTAAAAATAGTTATCCGGAAGAATTTATTGATAAAATGATTGAGGAGAAAGTGTGGGCAATTTATAATGGTCAATTAAGGAAACGGGTAGATAAACAAATAATGAATGAGAATGGGAAGAATGTATATTTTAGTTTACCTTATATTAGAGAGGCTTGCCGGAAAGGATTAGAACGGTGTTTAGAAAACGTAATATTCAAGTTTTCTTTAGAAATGATGATAATTTGGGTAGGTTATTTAGGAATTGTAAAGATAAGGATGATAAATGTTTAAAATCAGGAGTAATCTATAAATAGTATAATATATTATGCAACAAGGGCGTAAAATCGTACGCCCGAGTTGCATACGCTATTTTTTGCAATACTGTGCGTAAAATTGAATTTTATGCACTACTTTGAGTGCGTAAAATTCACGCATTGCGTTGCATAAAGTGACATTTTACGTACTCAAAATAGTGCGTAAAATTCAATTTTACGCACAGTATTGCAAAAATTAATCGTAGGGATTGTAATGGTTGTTATATTGGCCAAACGGGTAGATATTTGAAAAAAAGAATGTATGAACATCAATATAGTTTACGGAGCACAAATTTTACTTCGGGGTTAAAAGAACATTGTATGAATTGTTCGCATTCTTTCGATTTCGGGAGTGTGGAGGTTTTAGAAGAGAGGATTAGTAATAAATATAAGAGGGAGTGTTTTGAGAGTATCCATATTCTAAGGAATCGAAATAATGTTAATTTAATATAGAGTCGAGTAAATTAGATACCATTTATCATTCTTTATTAATTTAAGTTGCAGTGGAAAATTAGTAAAGGGGAGAGGGGGGTTTGTGGTGGGGGATGGGTAGAGCGATGGGTATATAAGGAGGCTAAACATGCTTTCCATTTCAGTCCCTGAGGAGGAGCCGGAGCGGGCTCGAAACGTTGGGCATGTTTGGGTGGTGGGGGGCAGTCAGATTGTCCTTTACTAATAAAGGTTTTTTTCAGGATTAAATATAAGTTTATTTCAGATTCTTCGGGGGTGATTGTAAACAAGGGCAATCTGATTGCTCATTAATATTGATTAGACTGAGGCCGATACAAAGATCTTTGTCAGTTTATAGTAGATTACAGTCGACATAAGTAACATTTCTTAATACATAAAGTATCGCAACAACCTATGGGTCTAATGGGAAAAAGACACATAGAGGGACCATGGTCAACAATATCAGCCGATATCATGGGACCATATCCACCCAGTAAATCGCAATTTCGCTACATATTAGTTTTTCAAGATCTATTTACAAAATACATAGAAATAAGACCCTTACGGAAAGCAAACGGTTCCAGTATCGTAAAAGCTTTCGAAGAATTAGAAGTTTTCCGTTGGGGATGTCCTAAATACTTAGTTACAGACAATGGAACAGAATTCGCAAATAAACTAATGTCATCGAAACTAGAATAATTAGGGATCATACAAACAACAATTGCCCCTTACCATGTCCAGGCCAATCCTGTGGAAAGGGCCAATAGGATCATAAAAACAATGATTGCCATTTTTGTCGATAAAAACCATAAAAATTGGGATACTCACTTACAAGAATTTGCATTCGCTTGTAATACGTCGGTTCATTCGTCTACTCAACTAACATCAGCTTTCCTCAATTTAGGGAAAAACCCGCGTATTAGTTGTACTCTTCGGCAATCACTTGAAACTCCCAATAATTATGAATCCTTACCTCTCTCGAAATGGACTGACAGACTGACACGTCTCCCAGCCATATGCGACTTAGTTAGCAAAAACTTAGATAAAGCGAATAAGAAACAAGCGTTCCATTTCAATAATAAAAAAAAGCGAGGCTGCCTTCGAAATAGGAGATCTAGTCCTTAGGAGAAATCATGTACTCTCCTCAGCGGCAGATAATTTTGCAGCCAAACTCGCGCAAAAATTCGTAGGACCTTGTAAGTCGAAAAAATATTATCACGGGTCGTATATGAACTGAGAGACGTAGAAAGCCAAAAACTCAACAAAGTCCACATTACGGACCTTAAGCCCTTCGTAGCTAAAAATGAAACCCCTGATTTATTGACAGGTCCAAGAACAACGTGTGATGCAAGGACGCGGAAAGGGAAGAGGTCTGCGACTGGCGACACTCTTTCGTCGTCCGGGGACTCCGACGTTAACCACGATAGTGGGCGGTTGCGCTACCATCTCCGTGACCGAAAAACGCCGGATCCTCGATGATCGTCAGATCCTGCCTCCAGCCAAGCTATCAGCGACGCCAATAACTACCCCTCAGGTTCTGCAGAGAGTCAGAGATCGCGGTTGAGGACCGCCACGAGTGGAAAGCAACGCCGTGGGCGGCCCCGAACGAACCGGATTCTCGCTAACAGGTAGTCGTGGTCGCGGATTCATGCCGGCTGGACACCGTGCGTTAGAGCAGGAGAGGGGAGAGAGGCCAACTATCGCGCTCCAAACTGAGTTCGACCTTGAAAATACTCAGAAAGCCCTCAAAAACCTTATGGCGCAAGATCGAGCTTACTGCCCGTTCCCACCGTGCAGCGAGCACATGGGATATAATATCCCGCAAGTTGATTATAAAGTTACCGAAACTAATTTTAAGCAACCTACCGAAACTAATATTAAGTACCCTACCGAGACTCACCTTAAACCTCCTACCGAAACTAACTATACTAACATCCCTGCCGAAACTAACCGTAGATATTATCCTTCCGAAACTAACCTTAATCCTATACGCCGTGTCGAAACTAGCTATAAGAAGCCGCCTACCGAAACCCAACGCGTTTAGCGCTTCTCGGGCCCAAAGGCCAAGAAAGGCCCTCGTGAGTCCCGTAGGATGGAGGCGATTCGAGAGTCGGACTGGGACATACGCTTCATGGTTTCGACATGGATCGTAGACGGCATGGAGAAACAAGCCATGCATCTCCGACCTACCACTAGAAGCACCTGGACCAACTAAGCCACATCCGTGGGCACACCTGCCCCTGGAAGAGACGCCGCCTTTTCCACCTTTGTACGGAGGTGCGACGCATCTAGACCTTATTAACGCAGAGTGTCAACGAGCTCAGGTGAGACACGAATTCGGACAACGGAAAGTGACGGCACAAAACTATCCGACCTGGGTTCATTACCAAGACGCAAGGCCAGAACTCGGTGACAGAGTGGTCACACCACGCTCTAGAGTGCCATCAAGCTGGGCCATACCGGCAGCTCCCTTGGGATGGCGGTACGCGGGATACCCGGCCGCCCCTGCGGGACAGCCGACTGCGATGCGCGAGCCACCTCGAACAGCTCCCTTAGGAAGGCAGCACGCGGAGTACCCGGCCGCCCCTACTGGGGGAAGATGAAATCCGAAATCCGAATAAAATATATCTCGTGAAAAGGCGAATCGCAAAAAATGTTGGCAAAAAAATTTCCTATTTAAAAAATAAGGCACAGCAAAAAATAGACGCAGTTGACCTGTCGTCAGATAAAATGGTTAAAGAAAAAACAAGTATGAAAACTAATAAGAAATCAAAAAAGAAAAGGAAATATACTCCGAGACGAATAATTTGTCCTATATGTAGGGGTTATTTTTCTGGTAATACCTTTTCACGACACTTCTCTATCCGTCATGGCGACATGCCATCACAGAATACAAGGACGGTTTTATCAGCAGTGCGCAAAGAAATGTCGGAGTTCCATGAGGATGCATCGCTAGAGCTGATAAGGTATGTCTTACCTTATTTGGTAGATGACCATATAGGCCAGATATGTCGCTACGACAGTTTGATCATCGCTTACGGTAACAAGTATATAGAACATTATGTAGGAGATGACCAATCAAAATTGGTTAAAGGTCACATGAGGCTAATGGCAAGAGTATTATACCAAATAAAATAAATAAAAGGAGTTATTAAAGATCTTGAATCTACAATTCAGCCTCATCATTTTGATATATTCATACAAGCAGTCAAGAGAATCTGCAGAATAAAAAATAAAGTTTTAGGCGTACCCTACAATGGACACACGATTCGAACGATATGGAACCGTCTTTTCGTCATACTAAACGCAAAATATAGTAAATCTGATGACCATAAGAATAGAGGAGCTAGAAAAGAAGCTCTCCAAGATTACCAAGATCTGTTCAAAAATGAATACCTTTCCAAAATAGGATCGAAAGCGCAGAGAGCGCAAAACATTAGCAGAAGATTAAAAAGTGCGAACCCAGACAAGACAGATGCTGAGGATCAGAAAATATTTTACAAATATTTAACTACATTTAGAGACATAAGATTATCGTACTTAAAAGAAAACGGATATGATAATGATCATTACTTCAAGTTAATAGAGTATCAAATGGTATTATCTATGTTTTTTAATGGTCGACCCCCTGGCGAGACGGACCGAACTAAGTTAGAAAATTTCGAGCATCGTCAGAATGAAATTGACGAGGATGAATTTATTAGTACTCTTAACCCGAGCGAAAAAAGACAGGCTCACAAATACGAAAAAATGATATGCCATGGAAAGAAGATAAATGGAATAGATTGCACCATCTATTTAAACAAATTAGATATTAAAGCATTAAAAATTATAATTAAGTGCAGGAGACTTGCAGGAATTCATCCCAAAAACGAGTATTTATTTGCCTGGCCAAATGACGTAAGGTCGGAACGGATGCGTCACGCAGATGCTCACACTGCTAACAAGAAATTGGTCAATGATTGCCACAAAAATTACAAGTCACTTAAAAAGCCAGAACTTATAAGGCCAACCAAATGTCGAATTTATATAGCGACCATGTTCGGCGCAGTTGGGGACCAACAGCAGCTGGACAACAGAACCAACCACTTAGCGCACACCAAAGGCGTCCACTTCAGTAACTACCGGAAATCATTGCCTAAAAACAATGTTAATGTAACATCATTTCTTGAAATAAGATTAATTAATAGAAATGATAAAGAATCAGTAGAAGGTGAGATTTCTATTTCTAATAATTTATTAGATTTTAATAAAAGTTGCAAAATTAATGCCAATAGTGTGTGCTTGAGTGTGTGTGTGTGTGCATGTGTGGGTGTGCGTGTGTGATGTGTTTGTGTGTGTGTGCTTGAGTGTGTGTGAGTGCGTGCGTTCGTTTGTGTATGTGTGTGTATGCATGTGCGTCCGTGGATGAGCGTGGGTTTGGGTGTGTGCGTCTTTCCTTAATGAGCGACGCACAAACTTTTCCCACGAGCACGACTGCGCGTGCTTTATATGTTATTTGTATATCTATATTTCTATATATTATGTTGCTCGGCAACAATGGCTATGATCATTTATGTATGTAGATATACAAACACATGTAAAGCATGCGGGATCGTGTTCGCGGGAAAAGTTTGTGCTGCGCCCATAACTGAGTACGTGCGTGCGTGCGTGCGTGCGTGCATATGTACACGTTTCCGGATGTGAGTCAGTTCTAAACGGTCACTTTCTTTTCCTATCATTTTGCGAATATTCTATACGTAATCAAGAATATTTATATAACTTTTAATTTTATTATAAAATATTTTTCAGATAATTTAAACGAAGTTTTTCTCGATTCAGGGGAGATCGGCGAAGTAGAGAAGACTCGTAAAACTAAGCGAGCTGCCCACTCCGATTCCGATGAATTATCTAAAACAAAGACTGAGAAGAGAATTAGACGGGTTGAGAACGACGAATCAGAAAGGAGAGGTAAAAAATATTTCATACAAAGTTACACGGACTCCCGGACACATAGACACATAACACACAAGCACGCAGGCACATAAACATACACAGATACTCAGTTAGAGACCCACTGATGTAGACTCAATACGTTAACGAACTTCCACACATATTCACAGGTATAGAGACATGCTAACACACTGGCACGCAGCCAGATAACCAAGTACACATACATACATACAAACCCACACTGACTCTTAGGTATGTGTGTGTGTGTATGTATGTGTGGGTGTGCGTGTGTGATATGTGCATGTGTGTGTGCATGTGTATATGGGGGTGCTTACGTGCGGGTGCGGCGTGCGTGCGTGTGTGTGTGTGTGTGTGTGT
>UELV01175880.1:0-30158 GCA_900490015.1 Megastigmus stigmatizans | reverse complement strand
CTTTATTACTTATATGTATAAGAATTTAAATATTTTGTAAAAATTTTATGTAAAAATAACATTATTTTATAATTAATGAAAAAATTACTTACCCATTGTTGAGCATTGAGGTTATTGAGGTTATGTATTCAGAAAAATCAACTCTTTCCTTCGCAGATTTTCTAATAAGTTAGATAAGGTACTTATTACAATACAAAATTGCTTGAAAAGCTATTAAATACACAATTCATAAAGATTTAAAACACTTTTATAATAATTAAGCTATCACAAAAGCGATCAGTACCATCCAACATACGAAATTGTCTATCTAATACCTTCGAGGTGACTTGCATATAGCTAAATATGGACACTAGCGCCGTGATAATTTTGATTTGCTTTTCTGTCCAGGTATTGGTCTGATTTTTCATTTTGTCCAGGTATTGGGTATTTTACCTTACATATTTTAATTGATTCATGCAGCGCGCGCATCGTTCACGAGCGCACCCTTATTCGAGTCGAGGATGCGCACCGAGCACTTGCGCCGCCTGCAGCAGCCCGCGTACGGAACCAGTGTGGGTTTATTACGCGATTTCGAATTTTTTACGTTACATACGTAATTAATGTAATTAACGCAAAAAAGCGTAAATAATGTAATTTATGTAGAAAACTAAATGTACGTCATTCTGGGCGCGAAAATACATCTTCGGAGTATTATAAATGCTGTCAAAGCTTCTATTTGCCCCAGTAATGCAAATTAGATAAACGCAATTTCTTATCAGTTTCCAATTTCTTATTGCAAAATTTGACTAAAGAAAGTTGTGAAATCATTTTAAAAATAGTCAAGTATTCTTTTTAACTTAGCAGCAATCTTAGCAGTTTGTAAGTCATTTTAGTTGTTCTATTATTTTTTTCTCTTTTCAATTTTGTACAATATTCTTTATCTATAAATGATTAAGTATGAACTACTTACTTGGCGGCACGGCGTCGGGCAGTTTATCGGTGAGCTTATACTAGTTATAAGTACATTATTTATATTAGTAATAAATACTCTGTATATTTTAATTCTAGATAGGATTACCTTAGATATTTTAGATAGGAGACCTATAAAAAACATGATACTATAATAAACCCACAAACAACGGAATTATTTTGATATTTTACCGTGATTGGAAATAAGAAGCGATAAAAATAAATTTACTGCTTAAATGGTTTATATAAATCAAAAATATTTTCTATATTACATTTAATAGGATAAATTGGGACATGTTACGTTTCAATATGAATTTAGAAGTAATACATGTTATACACCCATAAGAATTTTAGCTTTATTAAATATTCACTTAATCAAAAATTAAAAAAATACATTTAAAATCAATTAGGTATGGACATGATACATCATAAAGAGTAGAAGGATAATATAGATTCTGTAATTCTAATTATATTTCGATCAAAATTACTAATTAACTTTATTTTTTTTACTTCAATATTAAGGAAAAAGTATTTGATAGTTATTAATTAGTTTAAGTTCCATTGTTTTATATAATTCAGCTGCATTTTATTGCAACTAATATAAGCTTACATTTTGATCGTCACTTTAAACTGCCTAATGTCGTGAAGCCAAGTATGTTCATTGTCATATTAAAATTAAGAATATTAGAACAAAAATAATAATAGAACCAGTAAAATTTGAATACTTGATAATTTCTAAAATGAATTCACAACTTTCTTTAGCCAAATTTTGCCATAAGAAATTGGAAACTGATAAGAAATCGTTTATCTAATTGGCATTAATGGGACAAATAGAAGCTTTGACAGCAATTTCTATTTATTTTATAATTTTTTTAAGGTCAAATTTAGATAATATAAAAAATGTAATAAAGAATTGATTATTTAGTTAGAAATATGAATTCGACGTTATGCAGCAAAAAATATATTTTACTTTTTACATTATCAAAAAGAGATTACATAGATACAGTATAACTAAAGAGATTTTATTTTTTGCTGGGGAAGACACGTATTATACTTGCCACAAGTTTTACCTTTTTAAAGTAATTGACGTACCCACCACTACACTGAACGTATACCAACAGCGTGGGCCGCACTTTTCCCGACCAGCTGCTCGCTTCAGACCGAACGGAAAGGCGCTAGCGCACAGTGTATATTAGTCGATGTCGGTATACGAATGATACCTAAGTATATATACATACACAGTAAAACGGTCTCGTGGATATAGACTCGCAGCACGAGGAAGCTGACTGTGAGGCAGTACATAACACGGGGAAAAAAAGTAGGTTTGCGTTTATGCAGTGGATGAGAAACAGGAAAAAGTACAGAAGATTGTCGGAAATAGACGTTCGAGCAGACTATGAAAAGGAGAGGACAAATAACAAGGGTATCGCATGGACGATAAAAGCAGCGTGGATTGGATCGTGGTGGATTCGTGGTTGACCCGTGAGTCGTGACAGTAGTCCGGAGGAAAGTCTCGTGCGTGCTGGAATCCTCGATTTTCACGCAAGTTAATGCGTTCATGTGCGTTTAGTTTATCGCCCTCGTCCTCTTCGCAACTCCTCATTGCAATAAAAAAGAGCTGCTGTACTTCGTAGGCTACGAATCGTAGCTGTAAACACGAGTTCAGTGTTTTTCTTTTTATTGTCGGTCAGGTTACAATTGCGCGCGCTCTCACTCGATCCGAGAAGAGGCGCGAAGAAGCAGAGAGACGATTGGAGAGACGCTCGGAGGGATAAAAGAACCACGGAAAGAAAAAAGAAGTGAAATAACAAAGTGAAAAGAGTCTTCTTCAGAGGTCCCGATCTAATGAGGATGGGCAGAAGCGCACTGGCGAGAAGGGAAGTGACCCTCGTCGAGAAGGAAAACTGCTACATCGTGGTGGCAGGTAGCCGCATCGCCTAGGGATGGTATCGCCGTCCAAGCTCCAGCAGCCACAGCAGCAAGCCAGAAATCTTCAGAGGGCAAAGGTCAGCCGGGAACAGGCGAAGACAAATAAAAACAAGACGACGGACAACGCAGCCGCTACGAACGAGACTCCAGTCGCAGCCGCAGCCGCTAGCAGTGAGTTTTCTAACCTCTTAATTTCTGTCTTGGTGCGAGCAACTTTTCTTGGCTCTATGGCACACGCACGCAATCTCTATAAATAGTCAAAAAACATTATGTGCCATCCCCTATGTCTATGTACTTAGCTAGATTTTGTCTGCTAAGCTTACATGTTTTTTACTACAAATTAGGATCTTTTAAGTGTTCAATTAAAAGTCTAATTTTGATTATGTCTTTTCTGCTGCTACGATTTACATGAATGCTTACTGCGGGTACTACCAAAGTTCATTTTCTCTTTATTGTAGTAAGCAAAGGCATTTTTTAATTGTTCAGCTCTCGAATGCTCAATTCATTGCTTGTAATCCGAGAACAGGAATTTTGAGTCCTGGTTTCTAATTACCCATTCGCTTACTCTGACTGTCTTGAACTTGATTTAAACTGTGATTTTACTCTCCTATTACATGTGTCGTGTTTCCTGTCTAGATATATATAAAAAAAATTTATAATTACTATAATTCATACATTCTTGTATATTTTTAGACGTTCGGATTCAAAAAGGACCAAAACCTTTGGAAAAAAAGACATTTTATTTGGACATCAAAAACCATGCTCTCTCTGTAAAGCTAGAGAGTAAAATTAAAGAACTTGGTGGGGTAAGTTTTACTTCATAGTTACATAAACTACTTTTTATATCAATTTCTAATATGCATATATTCCTAGTATCAATAAGATTTATCAAAAGTTTTGTTTAAGTTCTTTACTTCAAGCAGCATAAGTACAGTTCTTTCAGAAAAAACAGGAAAGTTATGAAACTTCCAACAATTTTATTAAATTAGCTAGTTCCTGTAGGCTGTTTCTTATGCAGCATGATCTGATTGATTCTGGATGCAGTCAAATATTTAGAGACCAAATGTTTGGATAAGCCAAGGATGCTATACAACAGTGTTAAATAGCCTTTTTCTTCCAAATAAGTCCATGTTCTGGAATAAAGTTTGAAATTCGTCAAAATGTGGTCGAATCTTTTTCACGGAAGCTGTCGTGTCTCGAAAGTGTCGTTCTAAGATAAAAGCAAAAGCAGCAAGTGGGCTTTCTCTCTCTTTGTCACGTTCTTACATTCTCAAGAAATGCCAAAACGAAAGTTTCGACTCGTTCGCTGGCTGCCGACAGAGATGGAGCGAAGTGACGGCAGTCTGCACACACATAACGCAGCGAACCGTCTGTTTGTTGGGGGAGGGAAAAAGGGTGTCCGTCTCTCTCTGGTACATAGCGAAATTTCGCCGCCGCTGCGTCGCGCACGCGGATGAATCGACCACGCAAACACACGGCCAAGCGAAAAGAGACGGAGAGGAGAGAGAGGAGAGGGGGTCGCGTGCCGTGCACACGAACATATAATCGCAGGAGCAACGGCAACAGAACCGCAGCTGCAGCGGTACGGGTCCTCTGGATTCTGCTCCGTTGCTGTTACTGCTGTTGCCAAGCTCTTCCAGCGCGCGCACCGACCAGATAAACTCAGGGGGCTCCGCCCTAAATTTTCTTTACCTCTATACGGGCAAAGCCTGACAAAGTCTACCGTACAATGAGAGTAGAACGTGTTTGACCTCGCAGTCAGTCTGTAGGAGATTTTTTTTCAGGATTTTCCAGCGTAGGTGTTTGTGTGAGTGTATGCATGTGTGTATACATGGAGATGTTCATGTGCGTACAGATGACTTGGACGCATCGTTGGCGACGTTACCACTTGTGGCGGCAAACTTCAAAATATTAACCTTCGAACTTCACTGGGTATTTCCTTGATTCGAACGTATTTTTCGCTACTCCACATTTTCAATATGCTGGAACCAATGCGCTCTCTACTTGTGAATCTCAATACGTTCCATTGCTACTTCGATATGTTTTTCTTTAACTCCACTTCCATTGATTTTCTTTGTCATTGCGGTAGTGAGTTCCAGATGCTTTGCAATTTCGTCGAACAGAATTTCCGTCTATTTTTTTTTCATAAAAATTAAACGTCGTACGAAGCGTCTAATATCAAAGCATTCAGATCAATCGCTTCATCTTTTTTCAAAAGGTTACAGGCATTTTCATCCTATAACATTTAGATCATCAAAAAATTTGACCGAGAATCCCTTGATCTGGCAACGCTGCCGCTGCCACCGTCTCTCCTCTCTCCACTTCTCCGATATTTCACCGCCAGTTCGCACAACATATACAGCCTATACATTGCATACACACGCTCCGTAGAAGCGACCGCGCGTACGTGCTTGTTCATGTGGGGCATGCGTATGCATGTGCGTCGAACCCACACGCGCGCGCGACTTGGCCTACCCGTATATGCCTGTCTCTCTTGCACACTTCGCGCCTGTGTTGACAAACAATTCGGAAGAAACCGGCACAGCAGAGTAGTAGCTCTCGACGAATCGTCAAGAAACGAGATTAGCGCCATCGCGCGGACGCGCCAATAATCCCGTCAATTCGAAATTCGTCCTCGACCTGGAAAAATCGACACTCATTACCGGTAAGCGAGGAAAAAGCAAGGGAGACCGCGCGGGTTTCTCGGAAAAATCGGTTGAAAAATCGTTAGAACCAAAGCGTAGTTTGGACTCGCGGGGCGCGCCTACGTACACAAAGCCGATATTCGCGCAGCGTCGCGGCCTGCAGGCAGTGTAGGCTCTCTCTCTATCTATCTATCTATCTATCTATCTATCTATCTATCTTATTCTCTTTCTCTGTCTTTCTATTTCGAAAGAGAGTGAGCGAACGCGCCAACTGGCGGCATTGGCAATAAGCTCTTAACGGCGAATGGCCATTTTGTGCGTGACAGTTCCACGGAGCACTTCGCCCGTGTCGTATCGTCTACGCGATAACGCTGCCCGTAGCGTTGTATAGTGCAGGCGGTAGTGGTGGTCGTGTGTGTTCGCGTGTGCTCTCCTTTCCTTTGGATAATAAGAACCGAGGAAGTTTCGGTAAATAGAAGAGCGCGGCGCCGAGGCAGGCCCTGACACGTCTTTGCTGAACGAAATAAAGCAGCCACTGCCGCCCTGTGTGTTTGCAATGCTCGTGTCGCTGCAGAGAAAGAGGTGGACTGGCACGGAACGCCGACTGCAAGTCAAGTGAACCAACGCTCGTCTCTCGCGGCTGCAGGAAGAAAAAGGAGAGACAGAGCGAGTAACAGCAGCGTTACGTCGTCGCTGTGTGTGCGCGGCCCGCCGACGTTTTACAACACTAGGTAGGCAAAAGGAAAGCGAGAGGAAACTCCGGGTGCAGTTGTCGTCGTCGTCGTCGTTGGCCTCCTGAACTTCTATCCTCATCCTCTGATGCGTGGACGAGGGCATTCTGTCTCTCGCAGCTCGCAGCACTTGCTGTCCCAGCTATATAGCGATTTCGCAGAGCCACCGTGTGTGTTTTTTTCGTGTGTGCGTGCGCGCGCCCATCTGCTGCCTCAACTGCCTACTGCTTCCGCAACATTTGTGTGTGCTTTAGCATCGGCGAACGACGCGTCATCCGAGCGACGGTTCTTTCTCGCCTCTGGCCGTTGTGCACGTCTCTTTTTTCTTCCTTTCGTCCTGTTTGTGCTATTCGCGTTTATATACACACTCTCGCACGCCACGGGGGCCACGTGATGCCTTTGAGCCTCGCCTCGGAGTAGTGCACACGCTCGACCTTTTTTTTCTCCTCTTTTCCACTCTACTCGATTCTCTTACCTCTTACTCTCTCTCTTTCCGTCTCTGTCGAGTCTTTTGCCGTGCTCGCGCGACCAACGAACACGTACGTCTTTTTCACGCTCTCATCTTGTATGTTTCTTTATTTATTATTAGAATGTCAGAGCTCTGTAATGTGTGTCCCTATTGTGTTTTGACTTTGTGCGAATTGCTCGCTGCAATCCAGCTGCTTCTACTGCTCCAATTACTGTCTTTAGTCAGAACACCAATGCATTTTTGTATGTGTACTGTGAATTGCTTAGGTTTGCTAAGCTAAATGGTAAGACGAACACAACAGCCTTGAATATTTTTGCTGAGCTTGCAGAAGGACTTGCTCCACTTACAAGTTATTGCAAAAAGTGTCTTAGAACAGACAACAGCTTTTCTGGTTTTTAGTCTTAAATGTAAGGTGTAGATTAAGATGTGAAATGGAATTATAATAGTTTTAGTTATCTAAGTGAGAAAATGATTTTGTTTGTTGCAGATAGTTGAATTATTTTTAGTGAAAAATATCTCGGTGGTAGTAAGTGATAAATCAGAGAAATTAAGTCCAGCAAACACTAGTGACAGACGCAAATGGGGCTACATCAGTGGAGGCAGCGGGGGACCCCCCTCGCTGAAGAGTATAGAGGTCCCAACTCCTACTCCAACACCCCCAACGCCATATCGCAGTGTTGAAGGTCCCCTCTCAAACTCAACAAATCAGCGGGGTCAAACTACCCAAAGATCGGTAAGTTACTGAAAAATTGAAATGAAAATTTTTCTCTTACCCTATCATTGAATAATTATATACATTGATATTTATAGAAATCGCGAGTGGATGCAATGTTGGAGCGTGCTCTGACACAGCCACAGCAGTGTTCCGTGGATCCACTCAATAACGCCCTAAATTGGGGTATACCTATTTGGTCAACCTATGAATTACAAGCTTGGCTAGAAAAAATTTCTGCATCTTTGAAGGATTCCCAGAGTGTAGTAAAGCGAGATAATCGCACAGGTTCAGGGAAGAACTTGAAAGTTAAGCATTTAAAGGAACCATATATTAAATTTGAATCTTATCACAGGTAAATAATATATTTAAACAAGTCAAATTAATTTTTTTTCCTGTAAAATTCTGAATTTTCATAAATCATTTGTTTTGAAAGAGAAAGTAGGCCTGTCTTCCTAGAATTAAAGTCCTGGCCTACTCTCAATTTTGATGGTGATCCTGGTTCTTGCCCTTTTGTTTTAAAACGCAGAGAAAAGCAAGAAATTGCTTCTATTAATAAGGAGATCAAAGAAAATAGGGAAAAGTATTTTAATCCAAATATATCAAAGGTAATAAGAATTGCTTTATGTTGCTATTAAGTCAATTATTTTTAAATTCTTTTTGAAGATTATAAATTTAATTTTTTTCTTGTTTTTTTTTGTTTTTTCTTTTTTTGTTTAGGGCAAAGACATGACTCGTAGGCCTCGCGCCACAGCAGCACGCTCTCGCAAGACAGAAAATACTGGTTATTGTGAGATCTGCCGAATTGATTATCAAAATTTATCCAAACATATTCAAAGTGATCAACATCTCAACTTTGTAAGCAATGACAAAAACTTTTTATCATTGGATAATTTAATTAGTACAGGAGCAAGTGTAGAGGCTTTTCTGAAAATTAATAGGTCAAAAGATGTCAGGTAATAAATTTTTTCTAAACAGATTTTAATATTTGGCTAATTTTAATGTTACTTTTCATTAATTTTATTGTTTTCATCTTTGTTTTGTAGCACGGACTGCAATCTCTATTCTAGTCGAGACCACAGTCTTGATAATGGTATACTTTCGGCGGATGAGAAGTCGGAAAAAAGAGATAAATCCGACTTGAATGATTTCAATGTTGATGAAATGAAGATGATGCAGTGCAATGGTGCCCGTAGGAATTTAAATTTAAAATTAGACTCTCCCCATAATTTAAGAACAAGAGCAAAACATGAAAGTGGTCATTTACTTAGATCTAAGGGAAAACCATGGAATGAAGTAGAAAAAAGTGAAAAATCCTATGACAAATATACTATCAAAAAGCGTGCTAAAGGAACTATTTGGATAGAAGAAAATGATTCAGAAGATGAAAAGAATGTGTTGAGTGAACAAGAGGGTTGTGATGAGAAACCATTATTTAATAGACTTTCTGAACCTGAAATAAAGAAAAATACAAATAATAAAGAAAATCCATCAAAAAATGTGTCAGTGAATGGTGATGTTGATCCTGAAACTGCTCACTCTAAATATGATGAGAGCGGTTCTAATAAAATTATTACAAAAGACAATGCACTTAGAGACTCTTTATTAGAAGCCAACTTAAAGACTAAAGTCAATGGTTATGATAAAAAAGAGGATAGAAGCAAAGTAAATGAAATTTTACAGGGTGCTGAAATTGATGAAACAAAAGAACTAAATAATGTGGAAGTCAATTCCATAACTTCTACTAGTGTTGATAATACTATAAATACTGCTGAAAAACTACCGCCTCTTGACACTGAAGATACTAATTCGCTTAAAAGTTTAAGTAAAGTTGATAAAGGAAAGTATAAACCAGGCAAAAGAGGAGGAAGGAGCTATAGAGGTCGACAAAGATTATCGGTTGAGGAAAGATTAATAGAGGACAATAGAGATTATTATAAAGTAGAAGTTTTGGGTAATAAATTAAGGTCTAGTGCAATTCCAAGTAGTAATGTTTTTGTATCACCCTCAAAAGAACAAACCGATAAATCAAAGAAAGATGATAAACCATCTAGTGAAAAGCCAGTTGTAGTGCGATTCAAACGTGTGAGGAAGTCTGAACTGTCGTTACTAAGTGATGAAGCAGAATCGTTCATGTTTGGAGATCCAAAACGCGATGACGATTCCAGTGACAATAGTGATGGTGAGCAGAGTAGTATTTTGCCTAAAGATACAGAAAGTGACAGAGAAGAAGCTGTGAACTCATTTATGGTGAGCTCTTCTCCTCCCGAAAATGTAGCACCAAAGCAAGAAGCTACTGAAGATGATTCTCAAGATTCAACAACAACTGGTAAAGCAAGAAAAAGGAGGAGGACCCAAACCGAGGCCCTAATAATGGATAATACTGATTATTATAAATTTGAAACTCCTGGCAGTAGATTACGGTAAAAAATATTTGCATTATAATTTTTTCAAAAGAATTGATTGTATTGAACCCTCAATCCATGAGGTCTTTGGAGCACCTTAATGGGGTCGTTTTTATTTTTGCGCTACTAATTCAACAATTGCCAAAGAAAGAATCGAAAAAAATTTATGGATTATCTTTGGTCATTTCTAGAATTTGAATTTATTGAACCAGATAATAATTACATAAGTAAATCCTATAGAGGTAAATACAAATTACCTGTACATAGGCTGGTACATGAAAACTTACAAACTAACTTAAACTTAATGTTTCCAATATTTTAATTATTAATATAACAAAAAAAAAGATAAAAGGTAAAACAGTAATGATTATATATTAATTTTGTTAAAGTCTTTCATTGGTAATTTGCTTAAATTTAATAAAGTTCTTTAATTTGTTTTTTATGTTCTCTTTACTTAAATTTAGGCACTTTAACTCTTTTGGTAAAGAGTTAAAAGTTTTTATAGCTTGTACGAAGCTTTTTTTATCACTTATCGCTTTTTTTATTTTTGGTAGAATTATATTCTTATTTTTAGTCTTAAAGAAATTTTGTATGTATTTTTCTTTTAAGTTTTCATAATGATACATAATAGACTGTAGAGTAAACATCTGATTTAAATTAAGAGGATTCTTTTTAAGAAATAATAATTTTTTTACCTAAAGTAATTTTTGGCAGAATGAATGCGATCCTTGTTCGTGGATAGAGGGTTAATTTAGGCCTAGATTTTACAATTTCTAAATTATCTATGATTTCTTCAATAAAAATATTTAATATACTAGTTTTTAAAAATACAATCACACTTTTGCCAGCATAACTGAGCAATTGTATAACTATATTTATTTTTGCTTTTGTAATTAATTTGCAAAATAATAATTATTAATATAATTATTTGGGACCCTTCCCGAATCATTTGTGTTGTCACAAAATTTTTTATCTTGTATTAAATGATTTGATATCGATTAAGGAACAATTTAATCAAAAAATATCTATTTTAAAGTTACAAATAAGAACAAAATTAAATATTATGTACTAAAAAAAACGAGACTAGCATTATTATATAAGTACTTATTATTTTTTTTGCAGATATCAAGCTCCCTTGATGGGTATATGTGATCCAGCACCAGATAAGGATACAGTTCAACTTCCAGAATCCAGTGTGGTTCCAGTTCAGGAAAAACTTTATCCGTCCAAACCTTCCCCAGAAGTTGAAAAAATGCATTTCTCCTTTGAAGCTATACCTAGATCTGAGCCATGGTATCAAACATATCAACGTCAAGATGAGGGTGCAGAATATTGGCATTACTTTAGTGAAAGCGATTCACAAAAGCCATTCCTATTACCGTATGAAATTGAAGATTTTCATGAGATTTTACGTAAAAGTCTTCAAAACGGTGTACATCGGAAAAGAGGTCGAAGTCGAGGTGGCCATGTACATATGGGCAGTCGATCACCAAGAAAAAGCCCGCGGTGTCATGCGTCCACATTAGCGATAATGTCGACAATCATCAGGAGAAGAGAACAGACAAATTTGAATACTATAGAGGAGGAAGTCAAGTCCAAACCTGCTATTCAAAACGTAAAAACTGAAAAAAAATCTTCAGAAAAATCTGATGTTGATGAGGATTTAAAAGAAATCGTGAAAAATCTTGATGAAATGCTAAGTAACGACCTGCAAGAAATGGATTCATTTGAAATGGATCTTTTAAAAACTGTTGATGAAATTGCGTTACAATCTGACGTTCCACCTAAAGGAGCCCCTACAAACTTGTTAGAGTTGCTCGATAACTGCCATGAGGCTGTACCACCGAATGGTATAGACAACTCATCATGTGCTAGTTCAGAATGCGGAGAACTCGGTACTGAATCCCCATTGAAAAGGCGCAAAAAGAGGAAAAATAAGACTGGCTGGCCGGGTAACAAGATGAGGAGAAAACTACACATGAAGCATTTGGGTGAAGAGTTACAGAAGGAATTAGATCTTGAACGAAAGGCTGAAGAAAATATCAATGGAACCAAGTCCATGATTAGGGTGCAATTGGAAAACGGTTCAGATCGTGTATCTTGTGAAATGGATGAGAATGAGGTGGAACATGAAACGGGTAAAGAAAATGAACAAGTGCTCAATACGATGGAATGTAAAACTATCAGAGGTCGAAAGACCAAAAATAAAGAGTACAAAGAACTTACGGAAGAAGCTAGCGACGTTAAGGAATCTGAAGAAACGCCGAGTAAAGCTGTGCTTAAATCAGTGTCGGGTGATGATATAGGAGTTATAACTCCGCGAAAAAAGAGATCCGAAAGTTCGGACAAGTGTAAAATCGAGGAAGAAGAGACCACGTCTCATATCGCTAGAGGAGTTAGGCATTTAGATAATAAAGGGACTTTATCAATCATCAGCGAAGATTCTGAGACGTCTCTATCGAATAACGAAAACCTCTGTACAAAGGACACGAATCTGTTGGAGTCGCATGAAAAACCGAAGTTCACGCGAAAGCGACAACGAAAGAACACAACGTCCTCAGATGTATCGCATCACACGGAAATAGAAAATCGACGACACAGTAGCGTGAGTTCATCACCGAAAAAACAGCTAAAGAACAATAGCGGTGTTCCTGATCTTAGTCTTGATCAAGTCAGCATCGGTAAAAAGGGCCGTAGAAGGTCGAAGAAGCATCTGGGTAATGAAAAAAAATCAACCAAAATTATCTTTGATAATGAGAACTGCAAGAAGGAGTCTTTCTTAGCCATGAACGAAAGGAGGCATAAAAGGGCAAAGCGAAATAACAGTTTGTCGTCAGAACTGCCAAACGGTGAGATAGACCTTGCTTTATCGGAGAGAGTTTCGCCGACTCTCATGGCATCGTCGGAGCTTGATCAAAGACGCTCCAGCATTGACTTTCAGCCCGTCGTGAGGGTAATGAAAATCGAAGATCAGGTGGATATGGACAATAGTATACGTTCGGTTGCAGTGGCCAGCAACCGAAGATTAAGAAGCTCCAGTTCGCCAAGGTCGAATATGCAGCCACCGAAGAAACGCTTTAGACACAGTACCGGGAAACGACAATTTTCGCGTCAGTGGATAAAGAACAGTTGAAGTTCAAGGCAGCCGAGCGTCTAAATTTTTTTTCAATGACTAAAAATTTCAGATGTGAGCTTCCGACTGTCAATTTTCTGAGATAAACGGTCTCGGCTCTTGTACATTGTGTACAAATGGTATTTGTGTATGTGTAGTATTTAAACACTGAAGGCACTTAGGAATTTTATTAATTATATATTTGTATTAATGAATTATTATTATTATTGCTATTACTATTATTATTTTTATTATTATTATTGCCTTTTTGAAGCAGCAGTGTTGCTACTTACGGTATTGTACATTCTTAAAATGCGGTTTTAGCAGTCTTATATTATCATTATTATTATTATTGTAGCAATTGCGTTTTAATAATTATTCAAAAGAATTACTCTTTAATCGTTTTTTTTAATTGTAAACTTGTAGTATACTACTTGTAAACTATAATTTAAAGCCTTTCTACAGTTTATAAACTGAAGAGCTTTGAATATACATATAATGAAAAAAAAATTACAGAAGACATTCTTCTGACACTTGTATCGTTTTTTCTTTGTAAGTAGATAATCTTTTTTTATATAAAAAGTACTACATAAATGTGCAAAGTCAGTACTGCAATAACTTTTTAACCATGATAAAGATTTTTTTAGAGTACGCAAGACTGCAAATACAGCTTTATTATAGAATAATTTTTTCGTTATCAAACGCATAAAGTACATGTAACATTCTATTTTAAAATACCTTGTGTTGAGCAAATTTTTAGTATTACTCTTATCAAATCTTCTAACAACTAAACTATAACAAAGAGCAGTAGTTGCAGAAAAAGTGGATTGATAGATGGTACTAAAGATTTTCTCCATTCAAGAAAAACACCTAAATATCCTATTTGAATGAAAGATATTGTAAATCTGTCGGAAGAACAGAATCACAAATGATTATTAAAGAAAAATGAATTTTCCATATAATAAATGAGTTATTATTTTCTTTTATTAAAGTTTCATTTATGTACATATTTATTTTAAATTGACATGAAGCAATAGTTACTCAAGTCCTTCTCTTTCTTTAAATGCTGCTTTCAAAGCAGCAAGTTTTTTCCGTTTATACTCTCTTTTCAATGATATTTGCTTCATGATTCTCTTTTCTTGATTTTCAACAGACTGTTCACCATTAAAGCAATTATCTAGTTTATTAATCAAAATTTCCATTGCTCTTTGTTGATTTCTTGACTGACTTCTTGTTTCGTGACATTTAACTACAATACCTGTAGCTATGTGCTTTATGACTACAGCATTATTTGTTTTATTTGTTGCTTGCCCTCCAGGTCCGCTGCCTCTTACATACTGTATTGTGAGATCTTCTTCCTTCACTTCTGGTACTTTAGAATAATCTATGTTTTTTTTCAGTGACTTTAAATTTTGTCTAGTTATAAATACATTTCTGTTTTGAAGATAAGAAAATTGTTGCGAAACTAAGAATTGCAAAATTCTCATGAACATTTTGTTAAACTACTCTTTTGTTTTTCAAAAGTGTTAGGCCTTTCTAAGAACAAAAAATAACAGTATTTTATTAATGAAATCTTGTAAATAATTTGTTGTGAACAACTTATTTTATTTATATAAATTGTAAATAAGACGTTATAAATAAAATACCTTGTACTGAAACTCAATATCTGCTTCATCAGTTAATTCCCTGTTGTTCAAAAATCCTTTCCTTATTCTGTGTACAAAGTATCTTTTATCCGTAAATTTAAGAGTTTCACTATATCGAAGAAGTTTTTTGTACAGACCTAAAATTTCGCTTCGAAGCATTATTGTTGCTTCAATTCATAAAATAGTTTTAATAAGTGAGGTTAACTAAGATTTTTGTTCTGCTCTGAGATGTCCATGTGCGCAGGTCTATAGCATAGCGATAGCATATAGTATAAATAAAATAAGTATATATATACTGATGATAAATTTGTAAATGCAAATATAGATACCTAGTACTAAAAAATTTTTACATTATGTTTTATCGTACTATTATCATTTGTTAAAAGAATGTTTTCATGTCTCTACAAAAAGACTTGACTGATTTCATATTCTAAAAATGGAAAAGGTTTCTTCTTCATCGACTGGTCCAATTTTATATTACACAGGGCCACCACTGAGTACCGGTACAGGGCACAGTTATACACTATTGACTATTTAATTATATGTATATACTTGGATCTAAAAATTCCAATTTGGCAAGATTTATTTAAAAGTTATGTATTATTTATCCTTTTTGCGTTATATCCACCTAAATAGAATATGAGATGAATTACAATTATTAATAGCGCGCAAAATAATCAGATCTATATAATCTTTTTAAATTTTATTTAAAAAATTTTACACTAAATAGGTATATTTCAAAACAGTGGGGCGTAAAGCTTTACCAATTTGGTACAGTTTATGCATAGAATGGTACAATTATTTGACATAAAGTTATTAAAGTTTTTTAAATAATTTAGTAATTGCAATTTTCCAATCAATAGCTTCTCATCTGCAGAGACAAACTATGTTGGCAACTCTGAGGAGAACTTTGTATGATTCAGCTTGGAATAAGTATACCTACCTAAGTACCTACCTTCTATTCTTATAGGTATTATTACAAAAAAAATAAAACGTACACAGAAATCATTTTATTCGTTCAACATAACCTAAAAATTCCCGGTTTGGTTTAACATGTGCACATACATGCCTTCAGATTTGACGACAGGGCGCTAAGGTGCAAAATCTATCAACATATGCGAGTTACATCAGATTATACACGCTACAAGTACTTAGCAGCCGGCAAGTGAACCCAACGTACACCGTAATATTATTGAAAGAAAAACAATTACTAAAAAATGGGAGATAAATTACCGGAATCCATTAGCTTTCCTCTAGAAGAAGAAGCAGTTATAGAACTCTGGAAAAAACTCGAAGTTTTTAAAAATTGTTTAAAACAATCTAAGGGTAAGCCGCGATTCTCCTTCTTTGATGGACCTCCTTTTGCTACTGGTCTACCGCACTATGGTCATATTTTGGCTGGTACCATCAAAGATATTGTAACCAGGTACTTATTTAATTTATTCATTTCTATCAAATAAAAGTACAAAAAAGTCTATATTAATTGAACTTATTATTACATGTAAAAATGCAATTATTTTATAAATATAATTAATTATATAGCATAGTTATAAATAAAAGTTTTTTTAAACTTTTTTAAAAATTTTTTATTTTAGATATGCACACCAAAAAGGTTTTCATGTGGAACGTAGATTTGGTTGGGATACGCATGGCTTACCAGTGGAATTTGAGATTGATAAAACTTTGAACATTAAAGGACCTGAAGATGTAATGAAAATGGGTATAGCAAATTATAACAAGGAGTGCAGAAGTATTGTTATGAGGTATGCTACTGAATGGGAAAAAATTGTTGGTAGACTTGGTAGATGGATAGATTTTCAAAATGATTATAAAACATTATATCCATGGTACATGGAATCTATCTGGTGGATATTCAAACAGATATATGCAAAAGGTCTAGTTTATCAAGGTGTTAAAGTAATGCCATATTCTATTGGTTGTAATACACCTTTATCTAATTTTGAGTCTGGTCAGAACTACAAGGATGTAGTTGATCCATCTGTTGTTGTAGCATTTCCTTTGATTGATGAACCAGGAGTAAATGTACTGGCATGGACAACAACACCATGGACTTTACCAAGCAATCTTGCTTTGTGCTGCAATCCTAATTTTGAATATGTTGAAGTTGTTGATAATGAAACAGGAAAAGTTTATATTCTATTAGAATCTTCTCTAGAACTTATTTATAAGTCTAAAGATTTGTATACTATACGTGGAAAAAGAAAAGGTTTGGCTTTGTTGGGAAAATCTTATGAACCAATATTTCCTTATTTTTTGCATATGAAAGAAAAAGGTATTATTTTATTTATCAGTTTAAATATTTAAACATAATATTTTTTATTTTGTTTTATAATAACGATATTAGCATATTTATAAAATATAAATAAATGAACAATACCAGGATCTGTATTAACATTAAAATGCACAAAAATATGTTTTTGCAGGAGCTTTTAAAATCTTAAATGATGAGTATGTTACGGCTGATTCTGGTACAGGTGTTGTTCATCAAGCTCCATACTTTGGAGAGGATGATTACCGCGTTTGTTTGATAGCAGGAGTCATTACCAGAGATCAAGAAAGTATCTGCCCAGTGGACAGTTGTGGGCGTTTCACAGAACCAGTAGCTGACTTCCTTGGAAAGTTTGTAAAAGATGCTGACAAAGAAATCATAAAAAATATTCAATCTAGAGGAAGACTAGTTCATAATGGAACTACTAAACATAGTTATCCCTATTGTTGGCGTTCTGATACTCCATTATTATACAAAGCTGTGCCTTCATGGTTTATCAGAGTGGAATCAATTAAAGATAAGCTTTTAGAGGCTAATGCAGAAACTTACTGGGTCCCAGATTATGTTAAAGAAAAACGCTTTGGTAACTGGCTTCGTGAAGCACGTGATTGGGCAATCAGTAGAAATCGGTACTGGGGTAATCCTATTCCAATTTGGATTTCAGAAGACAGAAAGGAAGTTATTTGTGTAGGAAGTATTGCTGAACTCGAAACATTAACTGGTAAAAAGGTAATTTATTGAGATATTTATTTATTTAATACATATGTATTTTAGTTAAATTTTACAAAAATGTATTGTATGTATTATATGTATATAGATAACGGATATTCATCGCGAAAGCATTGATGACTTGAAAATTCCATCAAAACGTCCTGGTCATCCTCCTCTCAGCCGTGTACCTGAAGTTTTTGATTGCTGGTTCGAGTCTGGTTCTATGCCATATGCACAAATGCATTATCCATTTGAACGAGTCAAAGAATTTGAAGAGTGCTTTCCAGCAGACTTTATTGCTGAAGGAATCGACCAAACTCGCGGATGGTTTTACACGTTACTAGTTATTTCAACAGCTTTATTTGGCAAACCTGCATTTAAAAATCTAATAGCTAATGGACTAATTTTGGCTTCTGATGGTCAAAAAATGTCAAAGCGTAAGAAAAATTATCCAGACCCAATGGAAGTTGTGAATAAATATGGTGCCGATGCTTTAAGACTGTATCTTATCAATTCACCAGTTGTAAGAGCGGAAAATCTCCGATTCAAAGAAGAGGGAGTAAGAGACGTTATCAAAGACGTCTTCTTACCTTGGTACAACGCTTTTAGATTTTTGATTCAAAACATCGATAGATTTCAACATGAGGAAAAATCTATTTTTACCTATAAGGAAACTAAGGATCCATCTCAGCTGTCAAACAATATAATGGACAGATGGATTTTGTCGTTCACCGAGACGCTTTTACAGTTCCTAAAAACTGAAATGCAGGCTTACCGCTTGTATACTGTTGTTCCTCGACTTATCAAGTACATAGACAATCTTACTAATTGGTATGTAAGGATGAATCGAAAGCGCATAAAGGGAGATGGTGGAAAGCAAGACTGTCAGCTGGCCCTGAATACTCTGTTCCGAGTCGTCTACACAATGGCAAGGATCAATGCACCTTTTACTCCCTTCCTCACTGAATTCATGTTCCAGAGGCTGCGGAAGTTTTTACCCGCTGCCAATAATCTGGAGAGTATTCATTATCAAATGGTTCCCGATGCTTGTACTGAAATCATAGACGAGAAAATCGAGCGTGCTGTGTCTTGCATGCAAACTGTTATTGAATTAGGTCGTGTTGTTAGAGACCGAAGAACTATACCAGTTAAGTATCCTTTACCAGAAGTTGTAGTAATCCACCAAGATGTTAATATTCTCAACGATGTGGTTTCTCTTAAATCCTATGTTCTGGAGGAACTCAACGTCAAGGAGCTTACCGTCACAACCGATAAGAAAAAGTACGGAGTTACTTTGAGAGCCGAACCTGATCATAAGACTCTTGGCGCTAGATTAAAGTCCGAATTCAAAGCCGTCACTTCAGCTATCAAAGAGCTTACCGACCAGCAGCTACAGGTTTTCGTTGCTAACAAAGAGATTGAAGTTTTGGGGCACAAACTCGGTGAACAGGACCTGCGACTTATGTTTAGCTTCACTGGACCAGCAGCCGAAGAGCTGTCCAAGCGCTACGAGGCCCACAGCGAAGGTAATGTTCTTATTTTATTAGATGTCACGCCGGATGAGACCATGCAGAACGAAGGCCTCGCTCGAGAAATCATCAACCGCGTGCAGAAACTCAGGAAGAAGGCAAAACTTGTACCGTTAGATGAAGCCACTGTTTATTATGATATCAAAGATAGCAACAGTACGATAGCAAATATTATTGTAAGTCATAAGGAATTTATTGAGAGCACTACCAAGACACCGCAGAAGAATATCTCAGAGAAACCTGCGAGCGCGAAAGCAATCATAGAGGAAACGCTAAATATTAAAGGTGTAGATATACATTTGCTCTTAGTATGTGAAAAGGCACATGCTAAAACAGAAACAGAAACGCCTGCTAAAAACGACACCGGAGTCATACCATTTAGTAAATATGTTAACGTTGAACTAGTTGGTATTCAGCCTAGATTTGGAGCATCCAGTAATTTCGGCTCAGTTTTGTTAGAGAACGTTGAGAATAAGCCTATTAATTATGCTCAACTCAAATTAGAAATATCAAAAATATTTGGTATTTACGGGTGTCATTACGATTTATTCGTCAACGGAAAACCGATCAATGAAAAAACTAATATTTTATCTTTACACGGCTTGTTAGTTCGTGCAATAAAAACTGGATACGCGTCAATGAATAATTCATCTAATGCTGACAAGCTTAGCTGTCGATTCATAAATGTACAAAATAAAGACAAAAAAGGTACCATACTGTTGGAAAATCCTCAAGCAAGCTTTACTCTGAACCACGAGACATTAAGTCAGAGGCTTCGATTAGCTTTTCCTGACGCGAAATTTTTACTACCACCAGTGTCAGTTTTACTATTAAATGGTTTTACAATACAGACAACTGATTAAACATTTGCTTATGAGATGATCTTATCATTAAAAATCATTTTGACGATTGTCGATTTAGATTATTTATATTGCATCGCAAATGCAACGATTATTTAATAATGCAAAGTGATTGTACATAAGATTGGGTAGTATTTAAGAGTAATTAATAAATACAGATATTAGGTCATTGTGCAAGTTTACCATCAAAAGGCCAATGGAAATATGAAGATGAATTCGTTAATGCTGTTTATTAAGAAAGTGTGCTTTTTATCAAAGGTTAAATGATACTTAAATTTGTAAAACATTAATTTTTATGATGATCTAAATGCTGCAAAATGCTTTTAAAGTATAATTTAAGAAAAAAAGAAGTTTGGTATTAAAGAAAGATAAACAATAATTTCAAAGATATATGTACCTTCAATGTTTTATTGAAATAAAGCTATTTGAGTACAACATAAATAGTATTTCATGCAAAATAAAAATATGTCAAATCAAAATTATAAATATTTCTTAGTATTTTGTATAAAATAACAAATGATAAATAAATTCTTTATTCTACAAATCATTTCAAATCGATGTAGAATTCCACTTTTTACTACAATAATTAGTTTTAGAAAATCAACGTTGATTTTAAATGAAATAGGGTATTTTATAAGTTGCAATTACACTTAAAACGCATAGTAAAGATGTAGTAAAGATAAAAATTCCACACACCCAGAAGGTTCGATGCTCTTAATAAGTTAAAAATCATGCATCCAGTTTGAAAAAAATTTACAATACTGATTCTAAGAAGTATCTTAAAAAGTAAATAAAAAATCAAATTCTTAGATAAACTGTGCAGATGTATCGAACCTCCTCAAACGAGTTTAAGTACACATTCTATGTAGATATAATCATTTGATATTTATTTGTGTCAAGTTCAGCAGTAAAAAAAGTTGGAAAAATTCCTTTGTTCATATTGGTAACTTATGTTATGGAAAACATCCATAGTATATTTCTGGTTAGAAAATATCATTGAAACTACAATATTTTAAATAGTAAAGAAATGCATTCATTTCAAATTGTGAAAATAAATATTTGTATAATAAGTAATACCTAAAATCTTTTTTACATTTTTCAGTTTGGAATGAATTATTGAAAGTTTAACTTTATCATTTTTAATTATTTTTTTTCTTTTTGCTGAAATTTTAATTGGTCAACAAGTATAAAAAAAATTGTTTTTTTTCATGTTCAATAAAATTTTCTAATCAGGGTAGTTATGACTAGTACGAGCTTTGTTAACGTTTTTTGGAATTGAAAATTACTGTGCAACAAGTTGCACTCTTTGCCGAGGTGCTCCAATATATATAACACGTCTCTGTTCATCAGGATGAATGAGTTGATCCGTATTCTTCCATCGATACTTCTTTTCACTGTCTTTAATTCGCCTCTTATCAATATAACTTATAACACAACTGGTTGGAATCCAAATCAGCGCTGTGCTTATAATTACGGCACCAACTATGTTATCTTTTAAAAAGCGCATTACTTTGTTTATATTGATGTCTTCAATAATGTCCCAGAATCTCTCTACGACGTCTTGTATTGTTTTCTCGCAAGTACCCTTATTGCAAAAACCTTGTATGCACGGAGTACCATCTGGCAAGATATCTTGTGGATCAATGGGGAAGCAAGTGTCATTCAAGCCCATGCGACAACACCTTTTACAAGCATCGCTTGCTAAAAATTATAAAGGATTTTCTTATTACAAATTCGAAAGTTTGCATAACTTGCATACTATTCTAAATTTACATTTACTGTATATTGTACTTTATTAAAATAAATAAATATAGAGACTCTTCTTACTTGTGTCACACATGCAACTAGTCAGTCCTTGAGTCTCGCAATAGGGTACACATTTGCCTTGATGGCACTGCCCGCGCTCGAGACAACTTGTACCATCCTTCATGGGAGGTGAACGTGGACACTCACTGGAGGCGCCTGTGCAACGCGATTCCTGCTCACATGTAGCGTATTGAGCGTCGCGGCATTTGACACCCGGGCCCATAAAGGCACAGTTTTGACAGCACGGTGAATTCTTATCGCTGCAAACTGCGCCTTGGTTGCGTCTAAGTTTACAGTTCTTATCGCAACAAGCGTCATTGTCTTCTGTTCCTAACAGACCAGCATCACATTCCTCGTCACCCTCCACTCGCAAATTGCCGCAGAATGATTCTTCTGGTTCTGAGAAACATCTGCCAGACTTGGCCTGCAGTACATTACGAATTGCTCGTAAACTGCATGGAGAAAACCGCTAAATAACATTTTTTATGTCAGTCAATATGTATCTTGTTAGCATTGGCTGTGAAGAATATAAAATTCAATTCTGTACCTTATTATTGACATCATAGCCACTGACACTATATGTGTACATTAGATATGAACCACCCTGACTGGCACTAGGACTGCATTCCTAATAAAAATTAGTAATGTTGAGTTTTTTTCACTTGTTGATGCTATTTACACTGATAACTAACTACTCACTGTTATGTCTGGATCATGTTCAGAACCCCAATTGTGCCCAAATTCATGAGCAGTAACTAAATCTGCTTCACGAGTAATTACTCTTTGTCCATAATGATTTCTACTTGAACTTAAACCAGAGTTAAGATATAATGTGTAACCATTTTTAAAGTATTCTGGAAAAAGTAAAAAATTTTTATTTTATTACGACCTAAACTACAATGTTGCAAATATAAATACTTTGATTTATTATTAAAACTAACCTGGGGTGCAAATTCCACCAACAGAATTTCTACGAGGTGATCCAACATATGCAAGACCTAGGATACCACCTTCAAATTTTAAATCAGTAAATAAATGTGCTAAACAAAAGTCTTTATGACTATACTCTCTACTAAAAACCTGAAAAATGGAATAAAAACGAATTTATATACTTATATTTAAATTTATACGCATTTCATTTTAATAAAAATTATTTTAATTACTTCTAGTAATGTTCGAACATCCCACTTTTCTCTGACCATATTATAATGTGTATCGCCACCTCTAACACGTGTTGGCTCACTATGAACAACAATTTTTTTTATGACAAAACCCATTCCTTTAAAACCTTCTTGTTCTTTATGATCTTGCCACATTGTATCATTATAAATCTTGTGAACTCTATCAATCAAACTAATCTGTGAAGATATCAAAACACACAAAATTTAGTATCATTACTTATTAAATATTAACAATTTGCAAAATCAATATTACCAAGTAATTAATTGTTGTTTTAGTACTACTAGCACCCATTTCTTGGTAAAATCTGTAATCAGCTACTAAAAGTAATGGACACCTTGTTTTAGTTGGTGTATATTCATAAGTTTCTGTTTGTCTCTTTGTTCTGTTTTGATAATGTTCAATGTTCTGTAAATTATCATCATAGAATTCTTCACTATATGAATCTTGTCCTTCTTTTATATATCCACATGTTTTCGGAGTACCATGTGTATGACCTTCCCCATCTTGGAAATGTTCCCAACTCAATTTAACATCAGATGCTTTGTATATAATCATTGTTTGATTATCTAAATAAGGAAGGTGTCTCCATGATGGCTAAAATAATCATAAAAAATAACTTTTTTAATAGGTCTTATTTTCAAGATTATCTTATAAGTGAAACTAGTGATAAAATAATTAAATATTTTAAATCCGTTAGTAAAAAATAATATAAGAAAAGTAATTTTATGGTTGATAGAAATTCTTCAATTCTAGAAAAAAATAAATTTTGATTCCTATATTTTATTTTACTTATTATATAAATTTCTTATAAATAATATTTACTTCAATATGGTATGTATCATCAGATACAGTAATACTTCCTGTCAAAATACCATCATCAATGTGTACTTGGACATGTGAATCTGTTTCACCAAATATTCGACCATGGTAAAAACTTTCATGATCTGAAAATTTATTACAATTATGTATTATGTAACTTTCTCATCACTGTTAATATTCTCAACCTTAAATAAAAGAGTATTTATTTAATTAATATTAATATATAATTAAAAATGTTTTACCCAAATGCACTGATTTTTCTTGACCATCCCCATCTACTTCATAAGCTTTAAATTTAGAATGAATAACTTCTTTCCGAGGAGTTAATATTAATCGAAAATGCCTATAAAATAATGTAATGTAAATACAATTTTTACTACATATACAAAAAATTTTATGTTTTGTTACAATATTATTCGCATTCAAAACTATCAAAAGTGCTGATTTCTGCTATTACAGATGTTAACTATTTACTTACTTTCCATGAGTATAGAAATCTAATTCACTAATTTTATTGTAAGGATGATAACTATGTTGAGTTCCTCGTTTTACTATTCTGTGTTCAAAATTTGATATATGAAGTGTCTCATAATATCTTAAATTTTTATGAAGGGCAGCTGAAAAAGAGACAATATATTTTATTCTAAATAAAACAGAAGAATTTTAATTGTGATTAATATAAACTAAAACTTTTTGTAACTAACCAGAAAAATCAATGCTAGTACTGCTAAATCCTATTAAAACTAAGAAAAAAATTTTGTTTTTCATACTGTAACAGTATTATAATTTCAGTAAAACTGAAATAACTAATTGATTATAACTACTTAAAAATAAATAATACTGCCATTTGTGTTATTATATTATCATTATTGTCTTAATTGTCAAGACATCACAAGTTCATATACTTATCCTACACTGAGTCAGCACTCAGCTCACAGCTGGCTTTTGTTGACTATTATTGAGGTTAGTCTACAATATAGGTATATATGTACGATGCAGGCCTAACCCGCCTAACGTCTGGTCTGGGTCAGTCATCGTTTATCGAATATGTAAATTTATAAGAAGTCAAGTTGGACTAGTTGGACTGTGGGAGTGAATAGGTCTACATAAAATTATTTTCTTTGTTGTAACAAATGAAATACCTCCATAAGTATATAATATATATATACCTATCAATAAATTATTTTGATTGGTTTACACCTACTATCTTTCATAAGGTATAAAATAATTGGACAAAAAAATATTTATAAATTGTAACCTCTAAAATAATCAACTAGAAAGAGAACATAATACAGAGAACAAGAGCTTGTTTATTTTTCATAACATATTTAATAATCTATATACCAATAATGGAAAAAGAAGGTAATTTTATGAAATTTATCCATAAATTTTTCAGAATTCTATAATGTAGGTACTCTAAAATTTAACAAAATTAAATAAACTATTAAATGTTGCAGAAATTTGTCAATACTTTAATAATATTACTGGAAATGAAAAAGATGTATCCGCTAGTATGGCAGCTATTTGTACCCTATTGAAGGTTTTAGAAAAATCTACCTGTATGTACTATTTATAGTTTTACTATTAGTATCTCATATTATCTTATAATTATACAGTTTATTGTAATTGCAGCAAAAACAGTGCAGGAGTTTCGTTATTGTTTACAAAATGCTGTGGATGCAATGAGATCTACGGATCATCCCGTGACAGCAATTGCTTCTGGAAGTGAACTTTTTCTTAGATTCATTACCTTAGCTTCTCTTGATACACCCGTACGTATGATAATATTCAAACGAATTTTGAATAACAAATCTTAAAATTAATTTTATTTTCAGTCATTTGCAGAGTGTAAAAAGATTATGTTACAAAGAGGAAAAATATTTTATGAAAAATTGATAACTGCAAGAGCGAAAATTGCTAAATTAGCATCTAATTTTATTACAGACGGTTCGGTAAATTATATTTGTCATTTTCTTAATATTTAACATTTAACTCTTAATGATGCAATAGTCGATTAAAATAGTGATTTAAATTTATTTTTAGAAAATTTTGACACATTCCAGATCAAGGGTGGTACTTCGAACAATGAAAGAGGCAGCAGCTAAAGATCATAAGCTATTTGAAGTTTATGTCACAGAATCATCACCAGATGGAAGTGGGTATGAAATATTTTTTTTGCTAAATTTGGATATATGAAGACAAAAATATTAAATTAATTTTTAAAAGTTATATTACCATTAATTTGATCGTATACAAATATCAAAATACTTGAAACTTATGACTATGTATTGATATAAAAACAATCTAGTAGAATACATATAAGCTATAAAAATAAGCTATAAAAAATTAAATTTATTTCCATCTAATTTTGTCTTATTAAATTATATATAATTATTTATATAACTTTTGCATTTAATTAATAATGTTTACTTAATACAGGAAAGAAATGTGCCAAAACCTTCGAGATTGTGGTATTCCCTGTACATTGATATTAGATTCATCAATGGGTTATATAATGGAACAAGTCGACATGGTAATGGTTGGTGCAGAAGGAGTTGCAGAAAGTGGTGGTATTATTAATAAAGTAAGAAAAAAACTGTTAATGTTATTAATATTATTTGAGGTTTGAAAATAAAAAGGAATTTTTTTAAGGTTGGAACCTACACAATGGCCATTTGTGCGAAAGAAATGAAGAAGCCACTTTATGTCCTTACTGAAAGTTTCAAATTTTCTAGAATTTATCCTCTAAATCAAGTGGATCTTCCTGACGAATTTAAAGTAAGTTAATATACAACAGTGAATATTTAACTACTAATAAGTTTACTGTTAAGAAAAAATTAAAAAGATCTGAGGTATAGTAACTAACTATTACGGTTACAGATGTGATACTTGTGTAAATTTTTTAAAATAAAGAATAATATTAAAAAATTTAAATACATTAATGCAATTATTCAAGAATGACTAAGTTTTTCTAATTGTAATTAATAATTTAGAATCTATTTACAAATACAAAAAATTAAACGATCTTTAACAATACTTCTATTTAACTTATGCAATTTTTTAAATAATAGTATAATTTTGTTTGCAGTATACATCTAGTACATTAAAAAAAGATCTTCGAAAAGAACATCCACTAGTTGATTATACACCTCCACAGTATATCAGTCTTCTTTTTACGGATCTTGGAATATTGACACCATCAGCAGTTAGTGATGAACTTATAAAACTTTATCTTTAATAAATGTAGAATAAAATCTTTTATACTACAATATTATGTTAGTAAAAATATTTTTATAAAAGAAATTTAGTACATAACTTTGTACTATCTCATAATTAAGTTATTTTACGAAAATAATTGCATAAAGCAGTATGAATGAAGGATCAAGACTTTAAATAATACTTTAATAAACTGATGTACATATATGTATATTTTTATGCACGGCATTTTTAAACGAATTATTACAAAGTTCATACACATTTTATTTGGTACTGTAAACAATAACGGTCATGAGTATTAAAAGTTCAACATAGTTTGATTGAAAATATATTTTGATGTAGATAAAATTAATGCCATTCTATTGTAATTCCATAAGGGCATGTACATCTAAATTAATTTGATCATTTACACACCAGTGTTACCTTGAGATGCAATCTAAAAAAAAACAAATTTTTAATAAAATCTATTCAAATCTATTGCAAGATAATAATATATTATAATACTTACAATTTCTAGCCTCTTAGCTTCCTCATAACCTGCTACATCAATAGTAAGTCCCTTTTCTTCTGCCATTAGTTGTTCTGAGTAGTTGAGCTAAATCTACAGAAAACCCGTACGTATCATACAATCGCCGTGCTACGTCACCAGGCACAACTTGTGTCGATTCAAGTTTTGCTATAGTTCTGTTAAGTAAACTGTTAAGTTCCACGACAACATTGACAAGTATTGGAATAAAACTAGGTTGTGCATTTAATTTTTCAGTAGCATATAGTAATGCTTGTCTTTAAATTTTCCTTATTACGTACCTGTAATTGAATAAATTATAATTTATTTGATACAAAAAATAAATAAAATTAATTTAAGCTCTATGATAAAATTTATTTAATAATCCACAGACTATCTATACAAATGAGAAAAAGGATCAAATGGCTAATTGTACATATACAAGAACAAAAAATATAAAACATAACCTTAATCCTCCTTATTTGTATTAATTAAATTGAATTAATTAAAGAAGATAATTGTACACATGCAAGAACAAAAAATATAAAACATAATATTAATCATCCTTATTTGTATTAATTAAATTGTATTAATTAAAGAAGATATATTAATTAATTATTACTAACTTCTTTAATTGATGAGAACCTTATCAAAACACAGCATACTGGTCTGCTTTCTTCTTCTCGAACGACCACGAAAGCAGACCACGCAGCACGATCCACATTCAACAGGTGGGTCTTGCAATCTCTTGCACTTTTAAGCTATAGTCCGCGTATAGAGTTCGTATACGAAACTATACACCGAAAACTCTTGCAGTCTGACACTTTTAAGCTATAGTCCGCGTATAGAGTTCCTATACGAAACTATACACCGAAAGGTCTTAACATTCTGCAGGACTGAACATTTTCTGAAATGATCTGGCCGAGTCGAAAATTGACTATGCTGGCATTATTGAACGACATATGCTGCAGACATATACTTTTTTTTATAGAAAGCTTATTAAAAAACCTTCAGTTTGATGTACGTACAAGCTACAATTATTTATTCAATAGATAAAATAAGTAAGGTACAAAATTGGCTTAGGTTAGAAAACCCCAATTTTGATGTATATATTAACAGAGGTCAATGCCGCCGCTGGCCGCAAACTTGCCTGTGGCGCGCTGATGCGTGCCTTGATTCCAGATGACTCTCCCATTGGATACATCCTAGAGGTTGATTTGGAGTATTCCGTGGGTTTTCACGAGGCGCATAAGGATCTACCACTGTGTCCGGAACATCGAGCACGACTTGGCTCTAAGCAGAAAAACTGTTGACCACCTTGCACAACAAGGAGCGCTACGTGATATACTGCAGAGCTCTCAAGCAAGCTCTCGAGCACGGAGTCGTGTGCAAGAATACTCATCGAGCGCTGCAGTTCAATCAGAGCCAGTGGTCGAAACCCTACCTCGACTTGAACACGCAGAAGAAAAAGGAATCGAAGAATGAGTTTGGTAAGCTTTTTTTCAAACTCATGGTCAATTCTGTCTACGGAAAGACAATGGAAAATGAGCGAAAACGAGTTAACGTCAAACTCGTCAGCAAGTGGGAGGGACGTTACGGCGCTGAGGTATTGATTACGTGACCAAATTTTCACAGCTGCTCGATCTTCGCAGAGAATCTTGTGGCCATACAACTGCCTCGAACGGAAATCACTATTAGGAAACCTATATACGTTGGCCTGTGCGTGCTCGACGTGTCCAAGGTTCTTATATATGATTTTCACTATTCTTATATGAAAAAACGTATTGATGACAGGTGCAAGCTATTGTACACCGACACAGACAGTCTGATATACGAGATCAGAGGGGTCAACATGTACGAGATAATGAAGGAAGACATCGACAAGTTCGACACATGGGATAGTCCAGAGGACAATCAGTTTGGATTGCCTCGAAGGAACAAGAAGATCATCGGACTCATGAAAGGCGAGTGTAACGGAAAAATAATGACAGAGTTCATTGGGTTGCGAAGTAAGATGTATAGCATTCGCATACAGAACGATGAGCTGATCCAAAAGGCTAAAGGAATTAAGGCAGCGGTTCTCAAGAATAGCATCACCTTCGAGGATTACTTCGACTGCCTCTTTAATCAGACCAAGGTAAGACGTCAACAATACAATATTCGATCTAGGCTGCATGTTGTTCGCACAGAGACAGAGGAGGAGAAGCTGGCTCTAAGTCCTCACGACGACAAGCGCTACCTTCTCCCGAACAAGATCGATACGTTGCCGTGGGGATACTTCCGCACACTGGACGATGAAATATTTCTAGAAGTTGCTAGACAGTACGAGTCTAGAGATTCAAACGTGGTAATGATGGGAAAAGCCGCAGAGAGGGGAGAAGACCTACGTAAGGAGCTCGACGTGAGCGAGGAGATCATTCCTTCGATCGCTGAGTCAGAGAACGAAGAGTCTTCCAGCAAGAGTCGAAGACTTGTTACATCGCAGTAAGCAGCCGAATCTTCTCAATATCTCCAACGTATTAGCGCGCGCTCTGCTGGACAACGAACTAGTTCTCAAAAACTTCCATAGGTAGTAGTGAAACGTGGTGGGAGAAGCCCTAGAGAGAGAGGAAGGTCTACTTAAGAAGTTCGACTCGATTGAGG
>UELV01175878.1:69238-79496 GCA_900490015.1 Megastigmus stigmatizans | reverse complement strand
CATCACAATAATGCACCTGCTCATTCATCGTTGCTCGTGAGAAATTTTTTGGCCAAAACTAACACCACAGTCATGCCTCAGCCTCCATATTCACCGGATTTGGCCCCCTGTGACTTTTTGCTCTTTCCAAAACTGAAGAGACTCATGAAAGGACATCGATTTTCAACGATTGAAGAGATAAAAACTGCATCGCTGAAAGAGCTAAAGGCTATACCACAAAATGACTATCAGAAGTGTTTCGAGGATTGGAAAAAACGTTGGCACAAGTGTATTATATCTGAGGGGGATTACTTTGAAGGGAACAACATAAACATTGATGAATAAATAAATACTTTTTGATAAAAATGAAAAGTCACCTTACTTTTTGAACACCCCTCGTATACTATGCAACAAAAAATAGCGGTTTAACAGGATTTGATAAAAGAGATTTAAGGATTAAAACAATATTAAATTGCACATTCACGGGTAAAAGAGTATATATAAAGTAAATGCTGCTCATTACATTATTAATATATTTTAACTTTACAAATAAAATGTTTTGCAATCAAGAGGTAATAAAATTAATTTGTAACGACTGAAGAATTAATTGTAGTGTGTAAATAGCAATTAAAAGTTTTAGTCTTTTTTTTTCATTTTAATTTTTTCTTTCTGAAGTGAAATTAGTAAAATTTACTAATTGGTAATTAAAAATACGGCACTTCTGCAACTAACGCATAGGTTTAACTACGAGTTAGTCGTTCTCTGATATTCAGAGAATTTTTACTTGTTCAAATTTAAAGAGTCAGGTTTAGTGCCCTGCTACCTTTTACAATTCGCTTATTTACAAACTACTTCTGAATGTACAAAGAACATAAACTTTAACATTATAAATTATACAAGTTTTTCAAATTTATAATCTAGTAGTTACATGTACTACTCTATTCTGAGTATCGCTACTTGCAAAAAGAATTTATATTATTTGTATGTATTATTCGTATTAACAAAGGCACACGGTTTTTTTATATTCTTTTACTTTTATTTTTAATGCTGTTGTCAAAAATGATTTCTTTTTATGTCAAAACTCAAATATGGCTTTTTTAAGTTAATCGTACAGAAAAATGAGCATTACAATACATATGTATATATACATGTGTATCGACGATATATCGTCTAGTTAAGTATACTTTATATGAATGAATCTTCTTATGGCACTAGCTGGCGTCTTATAATAAGTTGGTGTGACTTCTGTGATATTCATGATAAAATAACGAATGGGTAAGCTTATCTGTGGATCTTGTGCATTCGAAATGAAGATTCAAAAAAGTCCATTGCATTCTTTCAAAATGAATTGATCGATAAACTATCATGTATAAGCAGAGCGTCTAGTAGAATGTACCGTGAGCAAATCATCATCTACAACAGTTGCATTAAAATACTCAACTAAAAATTTCCCACGGAGCACAAAAATCAAACTTTTGCGCGATTTTCTTCTCCATTTGCGGTCCCGCTATACTTTCGCTTATACACATCTCCCGCACATCCTACGTATATATATATATACCCCATATATATACACGCTCACAGAGACATGTATCTCACATGTATCTCGGGAGTCGCAGTTAAAGGTCGTCGCGGATCGCTTAGGGGCCCGGGGCTGATGGAAGGCAAAAAATAAACGAAAAGAGAATGGAAGAGAAAGTGAGACACGTATGTTGCAGCAGTAGAGAGAGAAAGATAGAGAACAGGAGGAAGCTCTAGGCAAATCTGCATATTACGGAATAACGCGTTCCGTGAAAAGATATTTTCATCAAGCGTCATTCAAGGCTAACGTGTATCGACGGATTCGTTCGCCCTCGCCTGAATATCTGTAACTGAATATCTCTGTAACTTTTCGTGTGCAGCGCGCTGCTTTTGCCCTCTCTGCAAGCTTCGAATTTTTAAATAATATTTTTCGGAAATTTGATGCTGTCGCAGGTTCGGGGACCCGCAGCCCGTATTATCACTTATTTTCTTCAAGCTTTTTTAAATGCGATTATTAATAGTGATACGTACTGAGAAAAGATACATAGAAACCATCGAAAGTATCCGTATTAGAGTATAAATAACACAATAAATAAATATACAAGAAGTATAAATACTCAATCACATTGTATAAATGAATGCAAAGCAAACACTACGAGTCTTACCATTACGTGGATTATACTTAAAAACCTGTGCAGGTATACGTTTGAATTCACCCCGAACATTTCGTAATCATTGCATCTCATTAGGCTACGTATCAACGTTTTCTTTCATCTCAATGGGTTAAACAACATTCGGTGATAGAAAATTGAAGGACACACCGTGTTGTAAGTATACATACCAGAGCTTTTTTCCCCACTCACGTGCTGCTCGTACACACGCGTACAATAATAACACAAGTTACACACAAGTAAATTTTTCCCCTGAAAATCCAATCGTGCTTGGAAATGAAATGTAAACTTGCCCCAGCTATTGTTGTTATATTTCCAAACAATATATAGTTAATATGTCAAATGTAATTGGTAAAACAAGCCGCACGCGGAGTGGTTGAAAAGTAGCGCGCAGTTATAAATCCTAGGGCTGAAAACGATATTCATATAACGTAGCGAGCGCGCGAACGCTTTGGGAGAGGAGAAACAATAACGCTCCCCGCGATCGGACCTTTACGAGGCCAATCCCACTGGAAGGTTCGCGCACGCGCGCGCGCGCGGCTCGATCCTTTTTTTCCCGAATGATAAAATATGCATTAGGTAGCGCAAACGCGCGCGCACTTTCATAGCTCGTGTACGATATTGCGTATGTGTATACTATATGTAGACGGGAGGGAAATTGCGCAGTCCAAGTTGGTCAAGTTCATCCGATATTCCGCGGCTTCGAGAAAAGCGAATAAGCCGCACGCGTGTATGCGTATGTGCGTGTGTGTGTGTAAGCCATCACCAGAGAGACGCGCATACGCTCTCCTCTCCCTCTCCCTCCTCTATAGCCATATACTCGGTTTACGACGTCTTCCTCTTCTCTCTCTCTCTCTCTCTCTCTCGCTGTTTTTACCATCGCTTCGTGCTTGCCTTTTCTTTATCGGCGCGCGAGGGGGCGTATATACATATATATATGCAGAGGACGCGCGGGCGCGACTGATAAACGATTCCATTTGAATTCAGGAGAATGAATTACGGGCACGGACGATTGCGTCCGAGGCGTTTTATAAGTCCCGGGGCTTGTCTTTGAAATATTCAGGGGGATTGCGTTCGCAATTCGGAATGGATGTGTTTACGATGAGGTATATGGAGGATCGAATCGAGAGCCCCCGGATCCACAACTTGGCAGCGGACCTTGGAAAATGCGCCCACGATACGAGTGTCTTCTATTGCAAATTTTTGTATCATTGCTGCAGTTGTCTTTTCGTTTTGCTTAATGGATCAAATGTACGCGCGAGCTTTTGATTATTATTTATCGTGTGTGCACATGCTGACTTTCGAAGGCAGCTTTTTGTATTTTATGTCGATGTGCAATAACGATATCCGGATAAGTGTAGCTTATATAGGTAAACAGTTTCGACAGTTTCATAATGTAAATCGTTTATATTACGATGAAAATGTACCACGATAATAAAAAAGATTAATTTACAAGTTCGAAAGTAAACCATGCAGCTTCTTTACTTACGGCATTTCAAATAAGTTTTTGGGCTTAATTTCAACTAGGAGAGTATTTTGGCTGCATAACAATAATAGCAGTATTAATAATAATGATTCTATAACGGTTAAGAAGGTCTAATGATATAGACGTACGATATAATACTTTCGGCGACCCGCTAAAAAGGTTTTAACAGAATAAATGTAAGGAACACAGAGTTACATAATAACGTGCCCCTAATAGTCATCGACCTTTTGTACCCAAACAGCCTTGTGTCTGTGACGTAAAATCTTGAATGAAAGCTTGAAAAGTTTATGCATTATTTTACGCCGCTCTTTTACCTTTACTCGCGTGTGTCAAATACATTTACCCCAATACGTACTTTTATCTTTTTTCAAATTAACATGTCATTGACTTTCATATAATTAAAACGGAGATAAAAACTAAAGGATATAGGTATTACTTAAAAAGCTACGCATTATTTATTATAACAAAAGCGGTCGATATACTCCATTCAACTTAAATAATACATAAAGCATAAAACATGGCAGTGATAATTATACTTCTTTTCATGTTGGTATTTTGAAAAGTGTTATTTCAAAAACAAAGTTTTGAATAGAAAACCAATTTAGTTCATTATTAATTTTAATAGTTAACTTCAGTTTTGAGATAACAAGTTATAAAATTTTGCTCGCTTCGAGCTAAAATAGGCATTTCACAATTTTCTTGTATTCCTTTGAAAGTTTAATTGCAAATTATCTTTGTTTTTGTTATTTAATTTTTTATTTAATATTTTTAATGATTATGTTACAATAAATGAATCGTTGAGAATATTTAGTTCAAAGAATGTATTTTATTTGAATCTACCATCTTTTAAAATTTTTACCAGATTTTTTTGTTTTATTTTTAGCTAAAAATCAACTTTTTAGTTTTAGTATTCATACAAGGGCCACAATTTTGAAACGGTTTAGTATATAGATATCGCTTCAAATTCACTATGCAATTTGATTGACTTGGTTACAAGCATATATCTCCATACATTTCTTAAGAAATACTCTGTTCAAAAATACGAAATATTAAATTTATAGTCACTGATTTTGTGCCTACGCGGCTAAAAAGGGCACAATAAATTACCGAGATGGATCGGCAAAAGTTGATTACATGCGGTGTCAAGGACTAATTCGAGATTTACGCTGAAAAAGTGCGGAATATGATAGAGAGGAAGAGTGGCATTACGTTTTCATCACGGCGCTGATGTATATTTCATGCAAATCTTGGCTTTGAATTTCGCTAAGCGACATTACCCTCAGAAGGAATTTTTAATGCATATCAGAGAAGTTATGCCCAGGGCTTTTTATACGTTCTCGCGGGCCGTGGAGGATCATTAATAAAGCTGCAGTCAATGATACATTTATAATTCACATTCAATGCGAGATTTATATTTCAATACATCGAAACTTATATAACTATATCCCAAGGCGTCGCAGCACGTCGCAGCACACACAATATTAGAACAATAATAAGCGTTCGTCTTGTATTTAACTCTGCGTATTATGAGTACGCTTTAACGAGTAAAAGTTACTTACTTCAGCTTGCAAATTTTAATTACTTCGATATTGTGCGATAATTATCGTAAACATCGCTCGGACGTGTACAGGCCTAGGGGGGAGAGCACTGCGGGAGTTTAGCGCGCGGCGGTGCACACCCACGATTTTCGAGAGCAGCGCGCGACCTTTACCTCAACTCCCCCACCCCTTGCACACCTTTTCATTAGGAATTCCGTGCTCTACGGGTTATGTATATGCGACTCGCGCTCACCTGCATATAGAGGCGGTGGCAGCGCCGGGGCGTCCCCTAGCTTAATTGCGACTTCAAAATTGATAATTTAACCGGGAGAATTTTATTGTCGAGTTATATAAGAGTGAGCTGCGCGCGTAGGTGTTGTCGGATATTCGAATAGGAGGAAAAGTGTACGCGTGCATTATGTATACATTTTTTCCCCATCTTTTAAGATCTGGCATGGATCTTGGATTTTAATTATGCATATAAATGCACCTAGTGCTTATTTTAGTCCATGTACGCGTGCGACACTGTATGATATTTCATGAATGAATAAATGCAGTATAAGTAATTTGTATTTTCGTGCTAGATAACACCAAATTTATCCATATATCGACTTTAATCTGAACTTTAGATACGCACTTGAATTCTAAACATAATATATTATTAGCCCTAATGAAATTAATATTTGGCACATGAATATTACGAGAGCTTTTTTCATAACTTATGATACCATCATTCGATATTTGTCTGATTTTCTTTCAACCCTGCAATTTTTTGTTTATTATATTGTACTTGCAAATACAACCCTATACGTCCAAGTCTCTTTATATGCACGAGTGCATATATACATATAAAATACGAGATGAAAACGAGGTGAAAATGTGTGCCCCGAATAACTAAGTGTTTTTCTACACTCGGTGATGTGTATTGTAGCCTACTTGAGCGAGACCCTCACACGGAGCAGAAATTCTCGCGCACCAAAGAATAGAGGAGGTGAAAAAAAGGTTGCGGGAGAGAAAAATCAGGGAGCGCATTCATATACGGATGTATACGCGTAAATGCGAGCGTGAAGAGAAATAACTATATAGGGACCAGCTGTTGACGTATACATATATATATATATATAGATTCAATGTTAATAAAAATTTGTACTCTAATAATGTGTGTTTCATAGATTACTTTTTTGAATTAAAACAATTTTTGCATTAAATTTGAAAAATAGCGTATATATATGCCTTACGCTTGCGCAAACGTAGCGCCCATTACCGGAGATTTTTATCAAGTGTAAAATGCGTCGGGCTATAAAACGCGAAAGACTGGGTCGTAAAGCTCGCGCTCCCGCGCGCTTGGTGCTTAAGCTAGCGTGTGCCGTTTGCAAAAGCGGAAAATATTGCGCAAAATTGAAATGGCGATAATAGCTCGGAAATATTATAATGTTGACAAATAGTTTTGAGGCGAACTAAAAACGTTGCACTCTGGCAATATTGGAAATGACGAGGAAAACTGCCGCTGGTTGTTTCGATGAGGTTAGACTCGATTTTCTTGTTTATAAAATGAACGGCGCAGGCATAGTGGCGGCAAATCGTCGTCTCCAATTGCTCGGTTTCGAGTTTTCCACGGATCGAAGAGTTCGCTGATGCCATTTTATTGCCTGAGACGAGAGGAGAATGGCCTCGAAATGCTGGAGAAAATATATTGTGAGGTTGCTGTATAAGATGCTATAATATAAGAAATATATATTTATGTGATCAAATGTAATCTTTATTATTCGATGATAAATGAATGACTTTAAATTAAAATTCTAACGATATAAACTATAAAAAAAAATCAGAATTGTATTATCAAATATTATGCAATAGTAGAGAAAGTATGTATATACAGTACATGTACTTCTACCTCTACATGTGCGCTTAGATGCAGACCAAATTTACTTGTACCGCGATCCATGTAAGTTTCGCCCGACGCGCCTTCATTTACATATGTAAATAAATTGGCATGCATTAACTTGCAAAGTTTTATAGGATTTCTCTCAACTTCTCTCCTGTACTTATTTTTTATTCATGAAAATTTAATACAGTGCGCGATGCAACTTTTGTGACTTTTATATAGATTCGAAACAAGATAACCATGTTTCACGAAGATTCAAGTAATATCATTCAAAATTTTGTTGTCTCGAGGCTATTCGCACAGTATTATCTTTATTCAGTATTGCATTCACACGGGCGAATAAATTTTTATATTCTTGCGTTATAAACGCTGCGTTTCCGCAAAAGTGAAAAAGTATGGAGATATTTCGTTCTCTTCTGAAAGAATGCCAGTAATCAATTTATCTTGATCTGCGCTATAGAATTTTGAGCTCAACATGGCGTGAGGATAAAAAGCCAAAAGAGGAAACGTCAAAGGGCTGTAAAGGAACGAATAAGCTAAAAGAAATAAGTCGTATGTAACTTTGAGCCGTCTACATTTTGCAGATAAAAAGTCAGAGGAATGAATGGGTATAAAGGAAACGAGACAAAATGTGTATACGTTTTATTTTGGTAAAATGTATTTTATACGTGCACAAGAGAGAGCTTTTGCTTTTTTTCGAATTGTATTGTAACTCGGATTAAGCCAGTATTACTGGATTCTCGCGCTTCCTGCAAATATTAACCAAAATAAAGAATAAAAGCTCTTCGCGAACTTTCATTTCTTTGCAGCATAAAGATAAATACTAAAGTAAGTTTAGAAGCAGAGTTTGGAGATATTACTTTTGAAAGAGTGCATTTTAATTTTATATAAGGCAGTAAAAGTAAATGAATATTACTGTTTTGAAATATTGAACCCATGCATTAAAATATTTCAGTACTGAAATACTCTATACGTTATTAGACATATCCAACTGCACTTTTCTTAACTACAGAAATAACTTGGAAATTATATTTAACCCTTTAAGAACGAAACGAAATTAGAAAAATTTTAAACTCTATATTTTTATGATTTTGCATTTTCCAACTGTCTGTAAAAAGGGGGAAAAAATATTTTTTTCGATGTTCGGTGGTTCATACATTATTCTGGTGCTAGCTAAAATGTATAAGAATCATTCAGATTTGCACAGCAATGGAATTTCAATAATTTTATGTCTTTCTATACAGTAAATTAAAACCATCAAATCCTAAGATGGTATTTCCTACTTCCTTTGCTTAAAAAAAAGCTCGAAAATGAATTAATTAAAAAAATGTGACGATGAATAAACAACACCGGGCACTCATCTTAATGATTCCGCGCCTACACGATATTTCCACAGGAATCTAGAAACACTTTGGTCGGAGTTAAAAAGCTCAAGATATCCATTTCTGTACTCTGCAATAAATAAATGACAAAATAGAAAGGATATGCGGCACATGAACCCGAAAACAAAGTCGCACGCGCTACTAGAAGTTACACGTGTGTGTGTGTGTGTGAGAGAGAGAGAGAGAGAGGGAGAGATAGATAGATAGAGAGAGAGAGAGAGAGAGAGAGGGAGGGAGGAGAGACATGTAAAGGCAGAAAAACTCGCACCTCACGACGTTATTGCTTTTCGCGAGTTCTCTTCCCCGTCGTCATATAAAGCGTCTTCGTCGGGGAAGAGATGCGCACGTGCTGATTTATAGGGTCAAGGACGCGCTCGGATAGCAAAAACTCAGCTCTATCTCTCTCTCTCCCTCTCTCTCGCTCTCTCCATCTTAAACTCCTTCTCTCCGCGTCTGGTGCACAAAATCCGTAGCATAGTTTGACACGCAGATGTGTGTACGTACGTAATAGACGTGAGGGGGAGTGGGGGGGAGGCCGCGATGACGAAAACACGATTTGCTAGCAGCCGAGTGCAGCAGCAACAGCAGCGCGGATGCAAAGCCGAAGGGACGCGCACTCCACGCTCATATCGACGAGTGGTGTGTTTCCAGGGAACATATATGTATATATAAGTCAAGCCCTCTCGACGCGCGCCGCGCGGCCATACCGCAATACGCGCACGTGGATGTGTGTAGGTGCGCGCAGCGACGCGATAACGAGTGTCTCGGGTTATAGGATTCGCGTTTGTCTCTCTCTATCTCTCTCTCTCTCTGTATGTGCGCGCAAGGCTCGGCTATGTACATGCATTGCGCTCTGGAGACCGATTACAGGGTGGGAAGGGCGGTGGGGGCGGGGACGAAGGCCAGCTCGAGAGACAAAGAGACGCGGGGGACTTGGCGGTGTAGGGCTGCTGGCTGCACGCGCTATACTCTGCTAGAAATGCAAAGCGCGTCGATGGGTTTTGCCCGTGCTGTTGGTATTGCGTGCGCCACTTGAGCGCGGGACCGATAAGCTCGCTCAAAGGAAAGAGCCACTAACGCGGGAGGGAATTTCGATTTGTCGTTGCGGTGCAGCGCTACGCTTCTTCGCTTGATTTACTATGGAGAATATGGCAACGTGAACAAATAAAGAAAAATAACAGACAAGAGATTCGTTGGTGAGAATTGCTTTGTTAATGCCGCGAAGAAAATATTTTATGGTGCTAAAAAACACCAGCATTGTTGATTCATGCCCATAGAGAGTAAATAAACAACCACCATGGGAGCATCTTATGTATCGCCATAGCGTCGAGTGTATAATATAAGTGCGCGTAAATCTCGCTCTCTATAATTTGTAGTGCTTATTATGCGCATCAAAATTTGTTCTATACAACTATAAATTTATTTCGATGCGAATAAGAGAAGTTAATGCATTGACCGCGTGTTTACGCGAATTTTAATTTGAAGATTTTTGCGCAGTAGATGAGAAAAGGATGATTGAAGTTTTGCGAGACAGAAAACTGTACGTAAATGTTAGCTTCCAAGTGGAACATACAGAGTTCGATCAGACACGGTACAAATGCGTGGGCATATTTACTGCTTGTAAGCTGTTTCGTGGATATTATATTTATTTAAATACAGAGAAGATTGTTATATTGGATCGACTAGTGAGTGAATTTGAATGTTGGTTTTCTCTCTCTCTATCTATCTCTCTCTCTCTCTTGTAATTTGAAAGGAAAATATGTGTAATTATATTTGTTATACTTTTTGTAAATATT
>UELV01175878.1:58509-69218 GCA_900490015.1 Megastigmus stigmatizans | reverse complement strand
CTCTCTCTCTCTCTCTCTCTCTCTCGGTTTCAGGTTGACGCTGAGAAAACTATTCAGTGGAATGCAACATTTTCATCACGAGCAAGAGAATGAAAATAACGTCAATCTAACCAAGTGATTTGTTTCGGAGTATGAGTCGAAACTATCGCAAATGACACTCAGTGTTCGTTAAATGGATCGGAATATTTTGTCATGCGCGAAGGCAGATTGCAGTTATTGCGCATATTTGTTTGATTACTATGACGGACTTTGCATTTGCAATTGTATGATTCATTGGTAATCCGATTTTACGCTAGAATAATATTACATTCAAGTGCTCGTACACGTATTACATGGAGGTCAAAAGTTCATCTCAAGATATCCATAACTATAATTAATACATTCTATAGTTATACCAATATAACCAATCTTTAGGATTAGTCTTCGGTTTGTAAGTTTACTTAATACTTTGAAATCAGTCAATGCAATACAATATGGATCGCAAGATTCCGTTCTAAGTGTATATATAATTCTCAAGAGAAGGGTCAATTCTCATTACATAACGAGGTTTTGACGCTAAAGAGAAACGAACATAATTAATGCCTGTTTTACGAAGCATTAGCATAGAAATACACTTTTTAAGAGAAAAATCTATTCTTAAACATAAGATAGGTCTTATTGTAGTTTTAACCGTTTCATAAAATGCAATATTTAACATAAAATTCGAACCTAGAAAATATTGAATTAAAATTCTCAATTTATTTTAAGTTGATCGGTGGTAAAAAGGAATGAGTGGATGTACAAGTACTAGTGGACACGAAAACGGATTAAATTTATCATTTGTTTCGAAAAAATTACATTTTTCACTAATTTTCAATCCGGATAATGTTATCATAAAGAATTAATTTTAGATAGCGTCGTATATTCAAGAATATTATACTACTACTTACTATAACTTTTTGCCATTTCCTAAAGCTTTTGCATTCTATTCACAGAAACATTCCAAGAACAAAACCTTGAAACTTACAATCTATTTTGCTTTCTAACACGTAATTATTCAGAAAGAATAAATTACTCGGATTTAAGAATAAAATAGATGTGTACGTTTAAAGGATCAATTCTCTTCCCTACAGCATGTATCAATCCTTCGTTAGTTTTACTCACTTGAAACAAAAATGAAGAAAAAACATTAGCAAAACATCAATGAATAATATTGACGATTATAAAAATACAATTCAAAATGGCATACAATCTCGTAGAGATATATAAATGTTAAAAAATTCACGAATTATTATGCAATTTTCGTCTGCAAAGTTCAATAATTGACCGACGTTTTAAGGAGCTTCTGAAGGCGGTTAAGTTGCAAATCAAGATAGAGATGATGTTGTCGTTTTACTCACGCAGTACATACAGATGAGATATTGATTTTTATTACATTTATCAATCATATTCAATTTAAATTGTATTTATATTTTTAAAACTGGTCTTTTTCGTGAATATTTTTCAATTTATTGTCAATTTTCCATGTATTCTCAAAGTATTTATTAAATCTAAATATAATCCTTAGATGCTGGATGCTTTTTACGTAAAAATTAATGTGTGTACAATTTATTTAAACCTTTTTCAACGCTATTTGTATTCACGATAGAACCTCCTTAAAGAAATATATTTATGCTGCAAAATAAAAATATAAAGTTTATTACATTTCAGAATAAAATATTTATTACTATTTTACAAACAAGATATGTGTACAAAATAAGTAAGAACCCATATCTTTTGAAATCCGCCATTTTATATTCTCCTAAGATGATATTCCAAAATCATTTTAGAGATATTAAATTTTCCAAGACTTTCAAAAACAAAGGCACTCTGTCAATATAATATTAATATTCCCTAATACCTCAAGATAAACTTTCACCTTCAGCTCTATACCTTCGAACACCCACATGCCTATCTTCGCTTAAAAAAAAGATAAGATAAAATGGCATCGGAAATCGGCCCATCGACTGCATAGAACAAACTTAAACTGAATAATTCACGCCTCAGGTTCCATAAAAAATTAACATAAAGGCGCGCAAACATGTCACCGCATAAAGGATGAACAAACGTCGCACACACACACACACACACACGCATACAGAGAGAAAGACACACACACAATCAGGTGCTTATGTACACACGAAACGAGGCGACGAATCGTCAGTTTACCGCAAACGAATTCACTGCGTAAAACCAGCCGTGCGTATATGACGAAATCCATGCAATTGATTATGCCGGGAGACCGGGCGGGCCTGAAGCGGCATATTAACGGCTGCTATTAAACGGATTTACTGCGGGGCTCTTCGACACAGCGTCGGACGTGTCGAAAGCCATAGTGAACGAGCGTAGCGACGGTGGCGGCGGTGGCGTTAGCCCGCGGGCGCAATTTTCATGTAGCGCGCGGTGGCGCGGCCGTTTTACGCAATTATCAAGCCCAAAGGTCGCCATCTCCTCTTGGCTTGATCGCGCTTCGTTAGCCATACATAGCTAGATGCGTTCAGGATTCGTGTGCAGGGGGTGATGAGATTGAGCGACTGGGATGAAGCTGACGATCATACACCTTAGAGGCGAATCATCCTGGAGCCTAGTGGGGAAGAAAGATTTTGAGCTTTGGGAGCTATTTCAATGCTGCGATGGGATTCGTTAGCGGACGGGAATATGTAAATTTGGGGCAATCACTTGGATGTGAAAAACATTGACTAGATATACGCGCTTAATATTTGAAAAACTGTTTAACTTGCTTTTAAAGGGTTGTATTGGGTGTAATCTCATTTCTATTCTGGCATTAAAGCTTAGACACATTGGAATTGGAATGTGAGAGTGTATTATTCATGGTTTGCGTAGAACTGGAGCCTTAGTTACAAAGAGAGTGAAAAAGACTAATGTTTTCTCGGAGAAGGATCTTCAAATGGACTTTTTAAGTACTATAACAATTTTTCATAAGAATTATTCGGACTTAAAGTGAAAAATTACTTGATGATTCTTCAAACAAATACGAAAAGAATAATTATGTGCGACATAATGTGTCTCAGCATGTATTAACGCATGTATAATGTATGTATTTATATTTATTATATCTTTTCGTTTGTACCGCCAATTAATTTTATCCATATGGAGGAGACTAAAGATAATGAATGCAGAGATGCGAGATTTTTACACAAACAATCGTGTTTGTTTTAATTCCTTTGAAATCAAAGAAGGCAATGCACATGTGAACGATGAAAGAAGTAACAAGAATAAAGGTATAATAGAAAAACAAAAGTTCTTTTTATACAATCTCAACGAAGTAACTTCTCGAGTGTTGATTACATCCGAGAATTGCACGACTTGAAGTTTTCCAAACTGGTGGCTCTAGATTTTTTTATAAGTATTTTAGAAAATACAGAAACTTGTATTAACAACGTTACTGAGGTTCCCTTTTTCTTTTTACTAATATTAAGTTCCAAGATAAACAGTTGAACGAAGAAAAAGTGCTCATTTGTGAACACTGATCTCTCGTCATGTCATTAAAGCGGTTTTCAAGCGCGGCATCAGCTGAGTCAACAAACTGACTTCATCTGAGCCACCGGAAGTATTGTGCCACTTTTTATACACTTTATAAAGTTGGTTTACTGCTTAGCGAAAATTAGGTGCATATACATTGTTACAATATTTATTCTACATTTAAATGGTGTATTCAATCAAAATTTTAGTGTAATCAATGTACTTGTTTCATTTACTATCACCAAATTAATGAATAGCGTCAACAATAATGTTGACATGGTTCTATTAATTTATTCTTCATAGTCCTTGTTATTACATTTTACTTTAATTTATAGTATACAGTAATATTTTATTCAAGTTAACTTTTATTAACTTCACTGTATTTACGATTATTCATAAATAATACAATGCCAAAATTAGGTCTTAAAACATAATAATATAATGAATTCGAATAGCGCATTCCAGCAAAGTAATAGTGTCAATTAACGAAAATCGATGCAGGAACCGCATCCAAACTCCTCCCCCATCTCCCGTAATATAGCTATCGAGCGTCCGAGGTGCCTGCGATTCCACCTTAATCACGAACTTGGCACTAGCTCATCCCTGCAAAATGAAAAAGAAAGCGGAGCTGCGGCAGCCACACAGCGAAGCCGATAAAGAAAAAAAATAGAGTGAACGCTGCGAGGCCGTCCGGAAAAAGTTCCACGGGAAGAAATGTAAAAATTCGATTGCGGAGAGAGTGTATACAGTCCAAAGTGTGCGGGCAACGACGGAATCCGCGGGTAACGCCACTTTGCGGAAGTGCTCCTGAGGGTGAACTCGCGCTCGCGGCCATATACCGGCTAACCGCCGAAATGGCTCCTGGGAAAAGGAGACGCCGCCGCCGCCGCCGCTCTCAAACGACGGAGCCGAAGGAATGTGAATCTTCAAGCTACCTCTACTCCACCCTTGGAAATTCTTACTTTGTACCCAATGGTGACCTGTGCTCAGGTATTCTCATGCGAAAATAACGTATATGCGAAAAAATTAGGTAGGTTCAAAATTTTTTACTTCACGTATTGTAAGCGCAGTTTTGTATTTAAAATTATAGAAATTAATGCATTTTTAATACCCATATCGCAGATATATTATTGTCAACGCAGAATAAATAAATGGATGTACTGCTTTATAATTACATATTCCGCAGTTAATTTTGATTCTATTTTATTTTTTAAATTAAATTCATTAGAATTATGAAAAAAATATAATATTTCAAGTTTTTGAAATAAAGAGTTTAATAAAAGGAAGTCCTTTTGTTCTTAAATGATATGTTTAATAGGAAAACTACTTCACTCCAATTTTGGATCCTTGTTTATATTGCATCCGTTATTTAATTTAAGAAATCATTAATATACAATACACTATAAGTCGTATAATGACTTTTGAAAATCTCTGACCTGTATATACATTATACGTAGGCATGTCCTTGCAAAGAACGGTGAAGAATAAATTCGTCTTGGTGCACTCGAATCGCAATGGGCACGAAATTAAAATTATTCTGGAACGAGGCCAAGATGCATCGGCCTTAGTTAGGAGGATCGCGTCCCTACAAAGTGGATGCTGGTGTATTGAGTTTATAAGAACCAATTTATAGTCCAGAATTTTTTTTTCGCTTCAGATATTTCATCGTCCTGGAATCTTAAGTATTTTAGGCATTTTTCACTGTCGCTTCTGCCAAATTCGTATAAAATCGAATAATAATGATACTAATTTGTGAAAATTTCTTGATAAAAGTTTCAGAAGGAATTTTTAAACATTAGTTCGGTAACTGAAATTTTGTAGTTTTAAGAATTTAATGTTACTTATGTTAATGCTGGACGATACAATTTCTATTTTTTATTATATTGAATAAGTACACTTTAAAGTAAGATGAAAAATGACAATTTTTAAGATGTTCCAAATACTATATGGGTGATCTGTTATCTAATTTATACTCCACAAATATTAAACAGAAAAAAAGAAATAATAACTTGAAAAATCCATTTTAAAATGACGCAGCCCAGAAGACTCGATTAATACGGGGATAGTACAATACAGTTACGGTGTAACAATACATTACAGCTACAAATAATGTCTCAAAAATATGATTCGAAATATAAAAGCTTTAAAGAGAGATTTGAGCGAAAACTTGTGTAAAAAAGAAGGAATAGAGTGACAAGAAAAGGGTACGAGACTCCGAGGAAGGGGTTGCAGAGAGAAAAGAGGATAACCTATAAGTTTAATGGAGTGTCTTTTTCGCTGAGCTTCTAAAGGACATAACGACCGAGCGGGGAGCCGTTGTTACGAGGGCGTTGGGAATATTGGTTTCGTAATGTTTCTTTACTGGCTCCAGGTGTTGCAAGATTAAGGGCTTTTTACAGCCCTTCATAAACAAAATTAGATCCAGCACTACGGTCGCGTGCACACGCCGTTGCGTAAGTAAGCATTGGTTACTTTTTTCGTCTTAGCTATAATGAAACACAGTGACGGATGTAAAGGGTTGAGCCGAATAGAGTTTGCTAAGGATTAACTCCCGGTATCGTGTAGGAAACTTCAAAGTCGTTTGGGTATCGAATTTCACTGAGATACTCCGACGGCCAAGTTTCTCATTTTGAAAATTGAAACCCTTGAAAAGTTTGCGCGCATAAAATGTACTCTGAACGTCTTACAAGTGTTTCACGAGCACTCCAGAGAAATATATTAAAACTATTCGAACTCGATAAAAGTCGTCGTTATGATAAAAAAAAAACACACACACAGGATTTAAGTATACGATGAAAAAGTACGGAGAAAACTTATTTCTCGAAGTATTCGCTTTAAAATATGATCATCTTTATGACAGAAACGTTTAAAAACAGCTGTCATTTAAGTAGAAACCCTATTTGTATGAAAAGGCGAAATTCCCGAACATTTAAATAACTTCGAGAAAAGAAAATCCCCCGGCATTACGCACCACGTGATATCTCAGAGCGTAAGCCTTTTCCGATAATCAATAGCTTGCAGGAACAATAAAGAAAGAATATTTGAAAAGAACTTAATACTATCTCAAGGTGTGTACAATGTACATGCATCCCACGGACCTAGGGTTGCATTGTGTCTTTGACACACAATACAGTTATGCGGCTACAACTTTCAGTACATAAGACCTGCACTGGCTGGAATCTATACAAACGTACGTATCTGCCTGACGGTACGACCCTCAGCATATAATATATAGATATATGCAGTGAGTAATATTAAATTTGATGGTTGCGTAATAACTGTCACCACTTGCATGCAAGCTGTCTGGACTCGAACTCCTCATTCTCCATTCTTGAGTTTTGTATGTATATGAAACAGAGATAAGCCACTAAACTGTATTTTATCCGAGTCTTTTAAAGTGTTTTTTCTCCCTATTTTCCAAGCATCGCTGGACAATACCCTGTGCAAATAGATTCTCTTGGCTAGAACAGCTTTTAATTTGAACAAAAGCTGGCATCGCTCAATTAACGCGATGATCGCCTTTATTGATCGATCGCTAATGAACGGAACTTCCTGTATTCTGTGGATGCACCGACTATACATGTGTATATAGGTCTATACACCTCTATGTACACACCACGGGGTAGTTCGAGTAGAGGTGGTCGTGTTGTCTGTACTTTAGAAATCGAATCGATCGAAGATGCTCACGTTTAACGAGCATCTTGTCGTGTCGGTTCTATTATGTCGGTACGGTTCTACTTGCTGTCTCCTAATGGATTTCCTTTGGAGTCTACTTTGATCTTATGGAAACAGCTGTCACGGTCACTTCTATGTCTACTTGCTTATTCCGTAACTAAATATGCTCAGTAAAGCATAATACTATAATGCTTATTTGGTGACGTTAGGCAGAACTTATATTTCTAATGAAAGTTGATTAACTAAAACTCTGAAAAATGTTTTATATAGTTCTTACTAATAATTCTTGACTGTGTAAAGTATACTTTGGTTCTATTCTTGTAGCATCGAACAAAAATGTTGATTTAATTTTTATTTCGTAAGATTTTTGAAAGAACAAAATTAATGTATCTAATTCTAATGTATAAAAAATTATTTTTACTGAGTGACATGTAATAACAAAAATATTTATAAGTTACAAAGAATACGCTAATAATTGGCGTTTCAACTTGTTATCGCTGTATAGCGTCCATTAATATCTACCAAGCGATGCTTTAGGAGGATCTAAACCAGACACGTTTCATCTTCATCGATCCTAAACTAACTTTAACATCGACAGTGTCACACAAAAGCATAGTTGAATACGTCTCTTACTTCCTCTGACGAAAATACACCGATCGACAATGTGATATCTATTCCTAACCAAACGACAAAATCATCAACGGTAAAACCAACTACTTCATCAATCTTGTTATACACGTCACATTGTGGATTTCCTTCTCCCTTATTTTGGTGCCAAATTTTCGTATACTTTGGTATAATTACTTCGTTACATTATTTATAATAGAAGAATATCTATTTAGTTTACTGCTGGTCATAAACGATTAATCTTGCGATTAATGTTAGCAAAACTGAAGCCATTATGTTAGGGAATGGTACGAGATAAATACATATCTACAGTATATTAAATAGAGTATATAAATAGAGTTTAAAATTAAAGTGTAGACTTCGTGTTGATTTATTACGAGTAAAATTTTTACAACTTCCGTTCTTTCAGGTTAGAAGTACTTCACTTCTTGAATCTATACAGAGTCAGATCCATCAAAACTCAGATAATCGAATACTATGAGATATATTTATTGTTTTAAGATTCGATTTGCGTTAGATTCACTCTATAAAGGAATATTGATTACTATACTTTCATGATGTCACATTCTAAAGTATACTGCATATAGTATATGTAAGTTGCCTTGACATATTTATTTCCGAGAAATTCTCCGTTTCAAATCTGCGTTTCGAGAGAGCTAGAACATAGATCCTTTCGAGGACAGACTAAGCACTTGAAGAATTTTTTACCCTCTGTATACCACTAGCTCTCACTATTTTTGAGTCTCTTAAAAATATCATCGGATAGACATCAGCTAATTCTCAAATCTACCTGAACTAGTAATTGCCTTGAGAAATTCTAATAATTTTAAATTCGTGACGTTTGGCATAGATGTTTAATCTGCTTTAACTATCATATATTTTTGATCTCTACTTTAATGCAATGACTTATATTTTTAAATAGACTGATATCGATATAGTAAGCTTACAATTTACTATAATGCTGTTGTGATATTTATTTGATCGTAATTGTTTCTGTAAATTTTAAAAAATATTTTCGTAAAAAATTGACAAACAAAAATGTACGCATCTAGGTATTTCCTTTATATTTACCTACTCCCCACTGCTCTAATGTGAAATTATAACCCTCAGCATTAGAAACTTTAATGGCCATAAATTCAAGGCATAATATAATAAGGCAACGCGGATTCGTCTGTTATTACAACCGGTAGAAGATGCACATCGAGGATCATTTATTCTTGTCGCATAGCTAAACCGCTCAGTTAATCCGCAGTGCGCGAATAACAGCTCTGGTGGATTTATCGTTCCGCAGCGCGCGAAGTTTCATCTTTGGGCCCTCTCTCTCTCTCTCTCTCTCCTCTCTCTCTCTCTCTCTTTCTTCCTCGCGCCCCCTCACTCTCACTCTCTCACTTTAGTGGTGATTGGCACGTGTCGCGCAACGACAGCACCGGAATACTGAGATATGGAGATGTTCTCGATGCTGCGCAAATTTGTCGAATATTCGTGATGAGCTTAGGGCTATATGGGTTATACGCGTGTACTTTATGCTTCGGTGGATGTGAAAATACACAAAATAAACGACGTTGATTCTGGGTCGTGTAGCAAGGAGCTATAGGTATAGATAATCTTTATGCTTTATTGGAACGATACTAAGGTTAATAGGTCTTTGCTGTGACAATCGTGAAATTATACTACCTGTATATAACTAACTGTAGTTATACGTATAACTATTATCTAAATTTTGTTCCCTTAGTCAGTAAAGCTGCCTTTGAATCAATCAATTTTATATCTCGACACAATAAATAACCACTTAGCTTCCTCAAATTTCAGCATGTGATCTGATATCCTAACCATCAAAACATAAAAAAGTCGGTTAAACCGTTCTCGAGATACCGAGGTTTTTATACCCAATTTCACCTCTTTTTTCTGATAAAAATGCGTTTTAAACAAATTGTGCCTCTTTTAGAGGTTCTTCACCACAATATTTTGACTAAAACATAAAATATAAACATCTTCCATCAATTAATAACTTCAGTATCCATCACATAAAATAGACCATAACTAGTGAGCTTTAAACAGTTATAGATGACTTTGTTATGGAGACATTCGTTCATGAATATTTAGCATCGAATTAATTTCATTGAAAAACATTCAAAGAAAATATCACTTGTTCTTAATAAATGCGCAAAAAATGAATTCAAACATTACTCTACTTGATATACTGCTTTTGTGTCGCGAATCCCTTGAAAAAACTCGTTCGTTAAAAAGCACAATCCGCTCTTCCTTTTTGCAAGGGACTCATGTTATTTCTGAAAGCGCTTTGAGCTCCTTTAATGATACAAACGTTGTTCAGCGGGTGAGCTGTTATATGCTATGGATATAAAAAGTGGGAAAGGAGAGGGTGAAAGAGTGGAAGAAGGATGAGCAATAGTAGAAACAAAAATAAAAAGGCAGAAAGTCAATCCAAAGAGAGAAGACTTTTAAAATGAAATCCAATAGTCCACAAGAACGGAGAGACAGTTTCTCTTGGCGCAGAAAACGACCACGACGACGGCTCATAACTCCACCAAGAAAACCGTGATAAAACTGAGAAATAAGAGTAAAAGAGCGAGAAAAAGAAAAAAAACAGCACACGCGTGGCGCACGCAAGGAGAAGTAGATCGGCGCAAAAGGGCGCGGAAAAGACCTTGGAAAATGCTCTCGAGTGTCGCGGAGTAAGGAAAATACTCTCGACAATGCACGAGCCTGCGTGGACCGAGTCCTCGAGCGGCCGCAAAAACAAACCGTCGTCTAGTCGTCGCTCGCTCGCTCGCTCGCTAGCGATATATTCGTGTGTTTGAAAGTGAGTCGCTAATATTGTGCAGCTGCAGCGCGAGGTTTTTTTGCGCGAAGGCTAAGCCCCCCCCCCCCCCCCCCCCCCCCCCCCC